>JAOEHY010031450.1:0-30210 GCA_025447955.1 Psilopsiagon aurifrons | reverse complement strand
TGAGGGACACCACTCGTTACTGGTCTCCAGCTGGACATTGAGCCATGGAGCACAACTCTTTGCATGCGGCCATCCAGACAGTTCTTTATCCATCAAGTGGTCCATCTATCAAATTGATGTCTACAAGATGCTATAGCACATCTGTCCTCAACAAAATCCAGTTGACAACAAAGCTCTTGTGATGCTCCTTTTCCACAACCACAAGAAGAGTACTGTGCAAGGCAGCAGAGAATCAGGACTATTTCATCAGGGCATAAGCACAAAGGAAAATGAAGTAAAAATAAGCAAGAGAAATGCTTTAAATGCTTTTTTCACCTTTTATTCTCTGGAGTAAGCCTCACTCAGGGACACTTTCAGCAATAAGACACCAGGTTTTGTTCAAATGGATGGGCAAAGTTTCTGCTTGCATCCACAGCGAGAGGAAGAGTGATAAAGGAGCCAGAAGCCAAGTGAAGCTGCAGAAGGAGCCCAACCGAAGATAGCTCAGCTGGCCAGCAGCTGAGCAAAGGCAGCTAGATCTGCTTTCCTAGTCCTGCACCCTGCTTGCCTTGGTGGGCAGGACACAAGTCTGAGCGCCTCTTTTTTGCACCTGCTGAGCTTTGGAGCAATGTTATCCTAGTGTTCAATAAACAGTGTCTTCAGGGAAGTCTTGCATGGGATATAACTTGCCTGGAGTCAGAGGGCACAGGCTTGTGTGACTTCCTAAGCAACAGAAACTGTCTTCAGGTTTTAAAGACCTGAAGTTCATCTACCTTTCTTCAGTGGGCACAGGTTGAATCATTGTAGTAGCTCAAGATTATCATTTAAGGGTCATGATCATAACTAAGATCAAGGGGAAATAAGATTAAGAATTTAGTTATAAATTAAGCACAAGTATGAGCTGAGGCAGATATATGCTCAGTAAAAAATACACATCTCAGGCTAGCAACCAGATAAGATGCTGGTTAGACAGAATAAACCTCCTGATAGATTTACACATTTTTCTTAAAAAAGCTTCTAAATCATGTCACTGTTTTATGAAAGCTGCATGTGTATTAAGAAAACTTTGTCTTTTTGATACAAAG
Organism: Psilopsiagon aurifrons; assembly: GCA_025447955.1. Lineage (NCBI taxonomy): Eukaryota > Metazoa > Chordata > Aves > Psittaciformes > Psittacidae > Psilopsiagon > Psilopsiagon aurifrons. The sequence continues at coordinate 29,146 of JAOEHY010031450.1, read as the reverse complement.
TGATTGCTTATTTCATCAATGCTTTATTTATAAAGGTCTGCTTTTGGCCTTACAAAACATCTATTCAAACAGGAGTGACTCGGATTTTTGGGACTTTCCTGCTTGTCTGGGAATAATGTTTATAATACAAATGTCTAGTTAATGAAATGCCATTTTCTGCGTGTCACTGACCTTTGTGTTCTGTAAGATGCAGGGAAATAACACCAGTTCTTCTCCTTTATTCTTAGAAACACAGAATGACAATTGCAGTGTTTCATTAGCAGATGACAGTGGCAGATCCTGTTTTGATCAAGCCCTACTTTTTCTGCACGTGCTTCTGGGACCAGAAAAGTTAGCACAGCATTTTCTAAGTTAACACACTGCTTTCCCTGAAGTAGTAAGACATTTATTAGACTGAACAGGAAACTGTGCTTCTGGGTGGTAAGGACTATTGTTTTTTCTTTGTTTTCCTACTGCTGAATCCATTGGGGTGTGTAACAAAGGTGCTTAAGCATTACAATGATATCATATTATGATGGAAACAATGACGCTACATGAACGCTTGAATTAATTACGAAAAAAAGGATCAATCATCTAAATTAATTAGGATGCTTCACAACTGGAGCCCAGATGCAGAGATGCACGAAGAAGAATTTTAATTGCTCCTGCCCTAGACAAGGAAGATCCCCTTTTTGATTCATCCAGCAAGTGTTTGCTCCTGTGGGCAAGAAGGGTCTCACCTGGGGACTGGGATGGAGGTGGTGCCTGCACATGCCATTTGTATCTTTGAACACAGCAAATTCCAAAAGTCACCTCTGGTCTGTGACAGCAAGACCTACAGCTTCATCCCACACTGCACTGGGATGTTTTTGTTGACTGTAAATCCTCCATCTGCTAGTTTAATTTGTGCTCCCCTCCTCCCTCCTCTTTTCTTGTACCAGGAGAGACAGCAGCCTTGTTAATTTTCTTTCCAGGACTTCATTGGCTTTTCCAGTCAGTGATGCCAATTTTCCTCTTCTCTTAAATATCTTGGTATTTCCCCCTTTTAAAACCTTATCTCCTCTAACTCCTCATGTTTTCTGACAGAGAAAGAACCTAAATACAGGTGACAATAATACTGAAATCAACACCAGATATTTGTGGAAAGCAAAAAGTTTGCAAACTATTTTCCCGACTAGAAACTTCTCTCAGCATTTCAGTTCTCAGGAGGAAAAAAGCCAGATGTGAATGTATCCTGGTGTAAAAAATACAGAATGAAACCTGACCCAAAGCGACATTATTAAAGCATATACACATGCCCAGGTAGTTCCAGAACTGATCCATGTTGGGAAGGGGGCTGGCCATGGACCACACTGAAGCAGAGCTGGGCCTTTGGTGTGCCTGGAGTGAAGGGACATTAAAGGTGTAAGGTTTGTGGTGAATGCCATAAAAGAGCCAAAGTAAAGCAAATATAAGTGATTTCCAGTGAGACAAGACCTGGAATGTGGAACCATCAAATTTTCATGCACTTGACATAGACCTCGTGGAGGACACATTGTACAGCCCCTCACAGTCTGGGCTCCTCACAGCCCCTTCTCACCCCAGGGGGTATGCATATATCTCAAAGGTCATCACGTAAGCAGTAGTTCCTACATACTCAACAGCAGCACAGCGGTCTTGGTTTAATTACATTTTTTTGGCGGATAAAGCACAAGGACAAGGAGTAAAATGGACCCCTGAAAAGCATATGCCAAATCAAATGAACTGAAAAAGAGAAAGCACTTATTCTGTGCTCTGTTTCAGTATTCATATATACTCCATATAAAAGAAGGTTTAAAAAATCAGCCAGTGCTAAAAGGACTTGTTTACATTATACACTGTTTTGAAAATAAAGAGCTGTATTTCACTCTTGCATTATCAGAGTTGCTCCAGCTCTTTCAGAAGAGAAAGTGCTTGCAGGTAAGGATTGGAAAAGGATGGAGCCTCTCAAATGCTTAAGCTATTGGTAGACAAATCTCTGTGTATACCACATTAGACAGCATGCTTAGTTTAATGCATGGTTTGATTTTACAGTGCTTTCAGTATATGCTAGAGGAAAATAGTCATTAACCAACTCACAGTTTGCTGTCACCTGCAATGTATGTAATGAAAACAACCACTTGACTAAGAGAACTTAATGAACAAGGACTCATCCTTACAAGGTATATGCAGGCTTATTTGCTACATGCAGCATGCTGCATGTGTTCTTTTTTGCTGGGTCAAAGACTGCTTGCAAGTGCGTAAATGACAAGACATAAATTGTAAAACAAATGCTGCCAATGGAGCCGCTAGATACAAGCACTGCTTTGGTGTCCTCGCAAAGCAGGAATAAATGGCTATAAAACCTGCTGGAGTATTATGGGAGCAGGAACCCCATGGGAAAAGTTCACAAAATACATTTTTTTCTGAGGCTGTTCTCCTACTAGTAGCTAAACAATGTGCACTTAAATCTGCCAGTGTTTTCTGTGTTTCCATCAGCTTGTCTCCCATTGTTCATTATCCAATATCATTCAGCCTTATAACATCTGAACAAAACCAGGGCAGCAAGCATGACAGTTTGTTACTGCTGGTGATTAACTGCCTGGTCCCCGTCACCTCCAGGGAAAGTGGAGATTGAGCTCAGGGGAATTCTATTAATTAATTTAAACCATATAGGCTTAAGATATGTTTCTCCAACTGCCTTCGTTTGGAAGCACAGTGCCATGAGCCAAGGGCACAGAGCCAGGAGCCCTGAGATGTGGATATACATGCACATAGCATTCACTGAAAACCTGTTTTGAGCTTTCTCGTATTTTCTTACTAGAAAGGATTTCTCTGGGGGCTTTCTGACACTGTCATTGATCCTCTTCATGCCTCCAGCTCTCTGGGAATGACATTTACCCCAGGAAACAGAGCCAGAGAAGTACTTCAGCGCTACATGTCAGCCTTCAAAATAAGGCTAGGATAGCGCCGAGTTAAGACACAGACTGGTCCTCTTCACTATGTGGCAAAACCTCGCTTTTCCTCAACATCCTCATTAATGCTGATCAGGCAAAGTGATGTTTATGCACCTACACAAAGCACAGAATATGCAAAAATGTACATAATATGACATTTGGGACATAAGTGTTGTTTAACAATCTTCTTTAAGATGAAAACCAAAGGAATTGCTTGCTTCCTTCTGAACACTGGAGTTTTTGCTAAAAAATAAACTTTCATACCTGCAACCTGTACCTCTTTTGCACCTTGTTGGGATCCTATTAATGCTAAATATTGCTCCTGACAGAAACAGATTATTTGTAACCTGACCAAGCAAGGAGTGAATTAATACCCCATAGCCATGAGATCCTTCTCCTTCCTTGGACCATCCTGTTCAGACAGAAATAGTCTCCTGAAATGAATGTCCCCTGGCCCCATCTGCCTGGAGGCTATCCAGAGCTGGAAGGGGGGCAGCTGCAGAGGGAATCTATCCCTGGAGGGGTCCTTGGGAGTGCATGGGAGCAGCCACCCCTTCACACCATCCCCTCTAGGATAACCCTGCAGGCAGGCCCCCTGCACCTGCTTCCTGTTCCTCCCTCCTGCCTTCAACCAGTCCAGATTTGACCCCTTTCTAAAACCTGGCGCACGTCCTTGTGCTCTGTGATGGACTGGGGGGGGGGGGGGCAAAGCATTATGTGTAGAGGTAAGCGTGTAAACACTGTCTCAGCAGCTGAGCAAAGAAGGGCAACATTCGTTAGGTTAGTTAATTATGGGAGTTTTGCAGCTCAGTGCATAATATTGAACAAATTGCCAGTTTGGGGCTGCACAATTACTGTCTGGATTGATAAATATCCCTTTAATTGGCAAAACTTGCGTGAGGTGAACTTTTAAATCACAGCATTTCCACACAATAGAGTGTGAAATTTCTTTCTTTTTTATGTTGTAAATGAGTCACATAGAACTTGATTTAAGATATATTGCTATCTTTTTTTTAAGTGGAGTCAGAACGGCTGCACCATAGCCTAATATTGCCAGTATTTGGTGCTAACACTTTGATCCATACACATGAACTGGATACAGACATAAGAGCTTACTAAACAAACTGGACAGAGTCCCAGTGGGAACACTCAAAAATGAATTAATCAAAGTCAAGCGGCAGAGCAAATTGAACCAGTTCATTAATTATGAAAATTCTCTCACAAAGTGACATGTTGTTAACTGTGTGGATACTTAACACATCTGAATCTGTAGAGTTCTCTTCATACATGCAAAATTTAGTTACAAATTTTTCCTTCTCCTTTAAACTAAAAATACATAAACAGCACTATAAATATCATGTATACATAGTTACAGCATACTTATTGCAGAAAAGCAAATTTGCAAAGGTGGGTACATCAAAGAGTCAGGAGGTCAAGGAAAAAATGTTATGGTCAGCAATTTTGGGAAGCACAACCTTGAAGGGAAAAGTACCTGTCAGCTGTACTGCAGGAAACGGTGAGTCTCTACAAGCAGGCACCAGCGATGGCAGAAGTCTCCCAGCAGCACGATCTACCCAAGCTGCTGGGCTCTTCTACCCCATGCTCAAAGGCAAGGAACATGAGGTCTGGAAATGCAAGAGGACAGTGACTGGGCAGAAAGCATTAGGACAATCAGAGGAAACAATTTTGGCATTTCCCTGGGACATCTCTTTGAATACCCCATCCTCCCATCAATCTTGAGAAAGGTCAGAAGGAGCAGAGAGTGAGCATCAGGAGGAGTGACTTGCATGTGGGAGAGCCTGGGCAGATGAGAAACTAGAAACCTGCTGGTATTGCAGCAAGAAGGAGCAGGTTGGCTCCCCAAGGTGCTCCTCTCCCTGTACCACAGCAGCCTATGGTTCAGCAGCCAGCATGACCCTGGGCCAGGCTGCTGCCCTGTGTCCATATCCCCAACAGGAACTAAATCCTGTGCTTACACTGCCTCCCCAGCTCATCCTTGCCAAGGTGCTTGGGGCAACAAAACCCAGAGGGGGAGCTCAGGTTAGCCAGCTTTGCCCAGTTTGAACCAAAACTGTCCTTGAACAGAGGCAACTGTGCATATGTGAGACGCAGAATGACTTCATCAGCGTTTGGTCACAGTATGCCTCTGTCCTTCAGTCACTTCACCTGATAACGAGCAACATCGTCTTTGCAAACCGTCATGCACCCTACTGCTAACTAATATATATGAGAACTGTGAAAAAATACATAATAAATCTCACCTTTATAGGCTCTTTATTGTCTTGGGGGAAAATGAAATGAAAAAGAAAGTGTTTCCTTTCATTGCCCACTAATATACACAACTTCATAGGCAAACATTTTTCAGCTGTTTGTGCCTGAATGATTCTGCTACCTTTAGCAGACCTCTTAAAGACAGAAGCCAACAGAAGCCCACAGATGCCTACATGTGATGGGCTAAAAGCACATGCTAGTCAACACTGTCTCCCTCTCTCCCAACAATGAAAGAGGAACAGTTGCTCCCAGATTATATCCTGAAGCAAAATACTTTCTTCGGGGATTTTTTGCTGAATATAATCTCAGACTCAATTACAAGAGAGAGCCTGAGATTCCCAGGAGGGATGGGAAGCACATTTACTTACAGTCCCCTTAGGAGGGCAATGTGAGTGTACATAATCAAATCCTGTGAAGGAAATCATAGCTGGTGTTTGAATGCTGGGGTTATCAGTGCTATAATGCATAGATTTTCCTAGTATCCTGGTCTTTTGCACTTACCTACTTTAAAAAATGCAGAAGATGGTTACATATTTTTCTTTCCTTTCAGATTGATTCAAATCCTTCTACTGAAGGAAAGAGGAGATAAATGATATTTCTCTTGTAGAGAACAGTGATAAATTGAAAGATTCAGCAAGCTCTTTCTGACAATAGCTGGCTTTCAGAAAAATAGAGAGCCTGTTTTCCGCTGGGCAGATACAATTTAATGAAAAAGTGAGTTTCATTCAAAGTTTTCAGGTTCATTCTGGGAATTTTCTGTTTTTTCTCAAGGTTTCCTCAGAGTCCTTCTCTTTTCTATTGTTTTTCCCAAATTCCCTGCTGCCTATCAAAATTTACCCCTGGCAGAGATGTTTCTTCTTTTTCTTCTCCCCTTTCCCTGGCACTCGAGAGCAAATGGCCACTCAGGTATTTCTTGGTTTAGGATGCTCAACAAAAAAAAAAGGAAAACATTTTGTTTCAGTATTTTCAACATGAGAACATGCAAGAATGAAAGAAAAGCACTACCTGCCATGCTTTGGCATGTTTTTATAGAAAGGCTCACCCTCACTTCAACTAATATCAGCTTTCCAGAAGTTAGGCATTTACCGAGCCAGCCATTTGGGCTTCCTCTATAGTTGAAAGAGACAAGCGTGTGCCCAGGTGAATTCAACCTCCCAATCTTAGTCACCTCTCCTAGGATGGGATGAATCACAGTTGCTAGAGCTGGGGAGGCTGAGCTGCTGGCTTAGATTAAGCCCTGAACCTTGAGGTAGTCAAAGTTTGGCTGGAAGATTTCTATCCACAGTGAATATACACATTCTGAAAAATGCCACTGGTTTTGCCACAAAATATTCAAGTGCATTTAAGTGAAGCATGTGGACATTTCAACTGGTAAATCTTTGTTAATATATTTAATGCAGAATTACTTACCTAAATGCTCTTTTTCATCCTCCCTATTTTTTCTAATTATTCTGTATTTTTTCCTGAATTTGTGAGGTCTTCATCTCCATTTTGAAATTAAGTTTAAAGTAAAGAATTCAAAATATTGTTGAAATAAAATTTACTTTTTCACTTTGAAAAAGTATAAAGTTGCTCATTAATTGTTATTCACTGAAGTACGCCACTGATTTCAAGACCTGTCACTTTTATACAAGCTGTTGGTAAGGGGACATACTTCAAGAAAAGGGCACATACCAGCAGTTAAAAAAAAAGAAGTTTGCCATACATGAATCCAGAGGCAGGTACCAACTGAGAGACTAAGCTTTGCTTAAACTTTGACTAAGATCTCAAGATCTGACTAACATTTAAGGAGTACACTTGTTCAGGGAATAGATGGATATCAGCTCCACAGATGTCTCATGACTCTGAGAACAGTGACCATCTTTATGCCTTTCCTAAGGACTAGTCAGGTAAAAGATGATAGGTAGCACATCTTCCTTACGTGAAAGTAACCTATTAGCCAAAAATCCTCATACTGCGTTATTCTTGCAAAATCCCTTTTCTGAAACAGTAGCAATCAGCAACTGAAGAGACTGGTACTTTCAGCTTACATATATTTAACTGCTTTCACACAGTAGCACTGGAAAGCAGTCACATACTGGGAATATTAAACATGTTTTAATTGGGAAGCCACGGAGGAGAAAGGTCTCAGGAGGAAAAAAGGACTCTCCAGCAGCCTGGGGGAAGCAGAGTAAGGTCATGCCTGTTGTTCCTCATAGGCCACACTGGGGTCCTAAACAACAAAGGCTGTTTGCCTAAATCCTGGCTTTTGCAGGGAAAATAACGTTTTACAAAGCATCTGAAGCATTAAAATTGAAATCCAGGTTTCGGGCTATGAGGAAATCTGATTTGCTTAGGTGTCTCTTAATAAGGAAAGACACAATTTTATCATGAAATGAGGAAAGTGGGGGCTATTTTTATTGAAACCATTTTAAATTGATTAAAATAACTTCAAGTTGTTATAGATACTAATGTTCTCTGCTTACACCTATAGAATGGTGTTTAATCAGCCAAAATGACTACTAATGTAGATACCTAGCAACATCTAGTGACCAGATCAGGATAATGCAGGAAAATAATAGGAATGAGCTCCTACACAAATATGCTTGAGTCTGAGGCTAAGGGTAAGCAAAAATGCTAATTTTATGCTCTCACACTATCAAGGTGTTGTTCTTGATAAAAATCAAGTCATTTCTGTCTAAAATGCAGGATTTAAACTCTCTCTCCTTAAAAAAAAAGATCTCCCCCAAAACCTCCCAAATCCTATGCGACCAAATAGGTCAAAAAAAGGAATGTGAAATTCTTGGAAATAGTGCTATAATAATAAAAAATCTGTGTATCACACCCTACTTTTAAGCAGCACTGCTGGCGTAGAACCATTGAGATCTCTGCGATATGGACTGAGAACTAGGCTATATCTTTATTTAGAAGTTCAGAATTTAATATATAACCTATTAAAACACAGGCTGTGAGATGTTTCAAGCAATATGTTTAACAGATGGTGGCTACCCTGACTATGTGTGTGGGTGCTGGAGTTAAATGTAAGCAGCAGAACTCTTTTTCTTTCTTTACTTTTTAAATATTACTTTAATTTGATGGAAGAAGTAAATGAAGGCAGAAAACTTTCTTCTGCTTTTTTTAACCAGTTCCACTGGCCAGCTGTTTCCCATATTAACTTTATCAAAGACCAGTGGGGAAAAACTTGCAATTCCTTGGGTAAACAAATTACCGGCAAAAGGACAAAAGTGGCACGTTTGTGACTGTGTACGTCAGCAATTTCAGATTTAAATCTCTGGGGCCTAATTCTGAATTTGTTACACACCCACAAACCTGAGTGCCCGTTCACTTGAGCAAATTAATCCCAACGAAGATAGGATGCAAATTTAAAGCAAAATAACCCTTCTTGAATGCTACCCCCTGTCTGCATCTCTGTTGTGGTTTAACCCCAGAATGCAACCACGTGTGTGCAACCATGCAGCTGCTTGCACACTCATCCCACTCCCACCCTCTCAAACCTGGGTAGGATGGGGAGGGGAATCAGAAAAAGGTAGAACTCACAGGTGGAGATAAGAACAGTTTGATGATTGAAATAAAGTATAATAATAATGAAAAACAGAGAAATAAAACTCAAAGTAAAATCAGAACAAACTCTTAACTCAGGATAACACCTTGCTCTGGATGCATTAGTGGTTTTTAGATGACAATAACCTTTTGAGGAGAGCTCTGCCAGAAGGAACCAGAACTCAGGTTCACACTTCAGGGCACACTGAATTAAAATCACAGGAGGAAGCCACAGGGAGTCAGACTGGGAATATCTCCTCCCAGCAAATGCCAAATTCTTCCCTCCCAGCTTGGTTGTTCCTTTGCTCTCCTGAATGTTGGAGATCTAACCACAGATAGAGTTAAGCCTTTGAGATATCTAAGAGAGCCCCAAAGCTACTTTGTCCCATAAAGCCAAAGCTGCTTCTGGGTGATACAAATTTCTAAGCCTCTTTACAAGCCTCAGTGTCAGGTGCAAATATCCCCAGGGATAACTGCTTCTTACCTGTGCTTAGAAGCCACAAGTTAATGAGTGCGGCTTGTCTGCTGACTTTTCCACTGCCTTTTTTTCCTGCCAAATCAATCCCAAAATGCAGTGCTGGAAGAATATATGAAGCTGAGGGTCTCAAATAGATGGACAGACAGAAGCACAGAATGAGGGTCTTGGTGGTTTTTTGATACCTTGTGTGAAATAATTAGAAGTGGGTGTTCAATTCAAACACGCTGTGCAAAGCAGCAGTTTCCTAGCATGGCTAATGCTGCACTCTGCTTTCTTTTTCTGGCCTTCGGTGAGTTTCTGCTTCTTCCCTGCACATTTCTCAGTCATATTTCTGTGCAAAGACACTAAAAGACAAGCCGATTTCTCCACAAGTATAAACATGCTAAGGATACCAGGAGAAGCCTACTGTGGAAGAGTTTACCTTTACTTAGGAGAGGAATGATAAAAATGATTCTCATATCATCAGCCAAAAGGGGCAGAGCTGCCTTTCTGCCCATCACTCATGTGAGGCATCCTGTCTGTGTGGCAGACACGCACTTGACTTGCGCAGGGGTAGCATTAACAGCACTAAAAGCTCAGGTTGCCCCACTATTATCAGGCAAGAACAAATGTCTAATCATCCACACCAGACAGGTCTGCACCCACCAAAATCCTGCCCCTCACCAGTGGCAGGGGAAGCAGCTAGGGACCAGGCAGCAGGGAATGGATCAGCAGTATAGGCCTTCTCGCACTCTTCCCTGAAAGGCAAGACAAGAAGAGAAAGGAACGTGATGTTTTAAAATAAATTCTCTGACTTCCTTTCTGAAAAAGCTTGAAAATAGGACACCCAAACAGAATAGCTGGAAAAACCTGGGAAAATGGTGTCTGAAATGTCTTGACCATGGTATTTTTTATTGCACTGTAGAAAGGAAAACAAAACCTCTTGAGTAAAAAACCTGATGTCACAATATTGCTACGTGAGCAATCTCATGACAATCTGCAGAAGGGAAGCTCTGTTTATCCTTCCTCCCTTCCATAGATTGCCCACAGTCCATCCCCAAGCTTCCAAAACAGCCTGCTCAGCCACAGGGAAGATACACCTCAAGATCCTATGCATTGGTACCCAAAGTAGCCTCTGTTATGTGAGCTTCTCCACAACATTGTTTCTAGAAGTGTGTTTTGTTCATTTGCATCATCTCTTTATCTAGGAGTAAAAACTGACAGCCTGGGAGAGAAATGAAACCTTGGAAGGTGGCCTCAGGTCAGTTTGTCAGTCCTGTGTGATGCGTTGACACCTTATGCTGGAGCGCTGGTTATCCTTAAAATCAAGCATTGTCATGGCAAGAGACAGGCAGGGAAAGTATTTAGGGTCTGTTTCAAAGATTCACATTACCCTCCATCCACCACAGGTGAAGCACTGATTTTCCCAAATAATGTGTGCTGTATGTATATTAAAAGGTGAACGTGTAATCTGATTATTACCGATTTCATGAGTACCTTTTCCTTCCCAGACACATGGGGCAACCCACTGGATAATTATTGATACGTTAAATTCTGGATGAATAAAATAGAAAGTTCCTCTGAAAATTCATTTGACTATTTAAATTAATTTCCTAGGACCTTTTGAACACATGTGCTCTTCAATAATTTTACTGGCAGAAATGCTCACCAAGACAGCAGCTCTCCAGTTGACACTGTAGGATACAGCAGAAAGTAAATTTCTATCCACAGTCAAGAGTGCCTGCGCCAGGAGCTCATCTGAGAGGCAGTCAGGGGAGGCAGGGGTCCAACTACACACCAAGCTTCGTCAAATCAGGTACAACTTTAGGTCTGGAATCTGCTCACCATATCCTGGAGGCAAAACTCGCATTTCTTTCATGCATACTCTCTGCTTGTATGTCTTGGTTAATATTACACCTTTGATGATCTCAAGGTCGTTTCCAACCCTAACTATTCTATGATTCTAAGATGCCCAGCCTTGAAAAAGAACCCTAGAGGTTCCTTCTACACATCTTTGCACATCTCATGAGGGATCCAAGTTCCTCAGTCTTCAGAAATGTTTAAGTATGTGAAAAAAGCTGTTCTGATTCATTTCTGTTGTGACTTTGCCCAGAAATTACTCCAAACCAAAGGCTGACTTGTCTGACAGAACAAACTGGATGAAATTCCAGTTTTGGAGAGGGAAAGATTCCCCTAAGCAGTTCACTGCAAAAAAGCAGGCTCTATGAATCTAAATATTACTACATATATTAAGATAAAATCTCTCCTAATCTACCTATTAAAATAAAATAGCTGCCACAAAATGGTATAACCCAGCCACATAGAAAAAATTAGTTAATTATTGTAATTCAGGGGGCAGGAAGGTGAAACATCTCAAATTTTCCCAGACAGATGCTTTTCTGATAACGTGAGTATATTCATAAGCCTCCTCACAAATGCCGTGCTGTATCCACATGTGCCAATTTTCATTCTTTCAAAGACTTCAGAAGTCAGGCTTAGTGCAGCCAATGCCTTTGATTGAGGATATTGTTATTACTGAATGCACTTCTGTCACATTTGCTCATCTGAATGCAACCTCTGAGGAGTTATCTGCACACAAGCTGCTTTGGATAGTGTGCAGCACAGACCTTTCCTTTTTCATATTACATGTGTTTGTTCTCTTGAAAGGCTTTTAGCCCTGAGGTAAGGATTAGACAACAATTTAGCAGCTTTAAAAGACATCATAAAAAAATAGACTCAACTGTCATCTTTAGAAGAAAGAGGCCTCATCTGCTTTTTGAGGGTGTTGCATTGTTTTCCACATTGGGTTGCTGCTGCTTACAGCAGATGCAAAATAGAATCATTTTGGCAAACTGAGGCATTCTATAAAATCCACTGCTGTAAAGTCATTCTGAAAGTCTCTCTTTTCAACCAATGTTCATTCAACATATAATGTGTAGTTCACCTAAATGACAGAAAAAGCAAATGTTTTAGCTGACACTTTGAAGTGAAACACCAAAATGGGGCCCTCGGCATCACCAGCTTGGGCATCCAAACCAGTTCATGTCCAGCCTTGAAATCAAAAGTAATTTGCATGAATACCTGCTCCCATTGTTCCAGAGAGAGCTCCCACCCCACCACCACACCTGCATGAGGTCACATCCTCTCAGCAGCCTTCTGGAGAATATCTGCTCCCTCCTTGAACAAGAAGACTGTGCAAGTTAGAGGACAAGAACATAGCAGTATGTTTTTTCTCGAATACTGGCTTTCTGTTGAAACCCCTCAGGTGTCTGCGCTTCCCTTTGTGCAGCAAAGCTGTATTGCAGAGTCTTCTAGTCTTCCCCAGACAGTATTGGTTGTGCAACAGGTTCACTCTTACACAATAGCCTCTGCACTGACAGCAGCACAGACAACCACAGCCCTGGTATACCTTCAAAAACAGCTGTTATGAACGAAATGACTCACCAACAATTTGTACGTTTGAAACAGCAATTAGGGCAGGAGAAAATGTTCTCAATTTTAAATCCATGACATGCCAAAAAATAGTGTTACAGGTTAAACCAGTGATTAGTGTAATTAATGCCTGGGTTTGATACAGAGGTCTGTAAAGATGCTATTAAGCTCTTTAATGGAACCAGGCAACTAAAAGAGTGAGAGCACCCACTGTTGATCAAAGCATCAGCATAGAGCTAGTCCTAAGTAGAAAACATCTGGCTTAAAGGCATTTGATTTCAGTACAGAAAAAGGAGAGGTTAGGGTACTGATCAGTGGAGCTGGCTTTTCTTCTGTCCTTTTGCTAGGAATTTTGAGGAAGAAAAGTTAACAAATGCAGCAGCAAGGAAGCACCAAACACAGGAGCTGTGACAGCATAGTGCAGAGAAGTTGAGAGAGATGTTTTAAGGCAAGAACTGTCAGAAAAATCTTGAATCTGTTGCAAAGATGCTACTCCTGCTTGATCCAGACATATGACATTGATTCAAGCCTCAGACTCTAATGGAAAACACCTGGTGGGGCCCAAACTACTTCCCAAGTGCTTGTGTCCAAAAAGGGGATAACAGGATATTCTTACCAACATTTGGGAGTCGCTCCAGAGCATGATGCTTCAGAAAACATTGTTCTGGGCATTGTAGCAGAGTTAGACCTCAGCTAGGTGACGAAGTTAGAAAGCTGATCTCCCCTGGATACTCTTGGTACTGTCACTGGGGACTGACAGGCTCTAAATAGGCTCTAAATGAGCTCAGCAGAGACTCAGCCCATGATGTTCCAGTTATTATACCACTATGGTTACAGTTTGACATGTCATTGACAAGATTTGCAATGAAAGACATATTTCATTTCATTCTTTTCTCACCAAAGAGCAAAGGGAATCCATTGTGCAAAAATCACTGGTTCTTCCTCAAAGTTCAGCCATTTTTTGAACAATTGATCAGACAGCCTAGACTGCTGCTAAGTCCTTTGAGCCTACAACAGAATAAAGATTTGATTGTTAATGTTGCCACGTTTTACAGCTAATTATGCTGTTAAGTATGTTCTACCGCAATACTGCTAGGGGGAAAAAAGAGAACCGCCTCAAATAATTCAGTTCAGAAGGACCTCGAGAGCTTCCAGCCCAACCTTTTGCTTAGATATCAGGCTGGAGACAGAAAACAGCATGGGATTCTTTGGCCAGTACATAGACTAATCATTGCTGCAGAGCAGCACTCTGTGTAAGAGACCAGAATAAGTCTAAACAGCATATCTCTGTAATGAAATATATGGAAAAATACATAGGGAAGCATCAAGCTAGGCTAAGGTAGCACAGCATAGCACAGCACAGAATTCCCCAAGTGTTAAGACACATTCCCAGAAGGGATTCCTGTTGTTTGGTTGTTGTTCTTTCTTTTTCAATTTGCAAGCACTGAGCAAAAAAAAAAAAAAAAAAATAAAAAAAATAAGTAAATACATAATGAAGTTCCATGGAACTCAAAGTAATCTTTCAAACAAGTACCTGGGATTTTCATTCAGGTCTCAATGCTTGGCTCCTACACATTGTAAGGAAATATGAAGTGTATCTCCCAATAAGCATGCCCTGTCAGCTTCAGAGAAAACCAGGATCATAAAGACAAGTTTAATTTTGACTTGTCTGTGGTTTAACATGAGAAAACAGATGTGAACCAGGATGGCTGAGAAAGGCCATAAATATTTACATTGAATAGAGGGCAAAGAAACACAGCACAACTGCATTCAACCGAAAGCTCAAGGTTGGGGGTTTGGGACACACTAAATAAAATGAAATCTCAAACACTGCCTTCTGATGAAGGCAATGTCATTAAAATAAATGCAGACACTCATGCTAATGCCTGTACATGATGATGCCACAAACTTAGAGGCTTTGGAAATACATACCCTGACTTTTCCAGATGTTAGTCAGTTCTACCATAGTTCCAACCCTAAGAAGTGCAGGTTATTCTGCATAGAGGTAGTTTATCTGAATATGCAGTTCAATTGAAAGCATTTGTAAACTATTTTGAAGTAAAATTACTCCCATGGCATTATAAGAGATATTTGTTTTTATTTTAAACTATATAGTATGCTCCTTCAGGGGATTGTTTTCCAGATTGCAATTGCAATATACATAAACTGCAGTAGAAGTTTCAAGTGAAGTAATGAAAAAAAGGAATAAAAAAAAAGAAAAAGTCAGGTTAGGTGTATCCATCAGCTTAGCATGTGCACTAACATAGGAATGGAGGTTGCTGGGGGTTAACAAGGAAACTTATTATACCTTAAAACCATTATTTTATTATCCCGATAAGGATCTCCAGTGCACATAGTAACTAGATAAAAGACAACATTTACTAACATATAGAGTTAGGAACTTGAGTCATAATGAGCTAGCTGGAGCTGACATCCTTCTGGCTCACACACTCTATGATATGAGCTGTCTTCCAGCACCTGAAGAAATTAGTTTTGCTCTGCTGTGTAAGGCGCACACCTGCCTATTTGTGTGCAGATATGTGGATTCTGATATGAGGCCTGCTGAAATTTGTAGGAAGGCTCTTACTCGTCTCAGTGGAGTTTTGGATTAGTCTGTAGCTGACAGGAATTTAGAATGCATTAATATTACACATTGGCATAGTTGAAGTTTCATATATCTCCACAATGAGCAGCCGGCACCAACCCCCTGAAATAAATTTATCAAACAGTATCTTTTCTATGACACCACAGCTTCCATATTTTTCATATTTTATTTTATTTCTGATGCCTTTTTCTTCTGCATGACTCAAACTAATAAACTAAGTGCTATGCTAGTAATAAAAGCTGGCAGAGGCACCCTGTTAGCATGCTGTCCTGATGGATCAGGGCAGCTCTGCCCCCCAGACAGTCATGGAAGCAGACTAAAGATGCGCACCTGTATCCTTTCTTCTTCCTTGAGAAGAAAATATCCATCTAGCCTTGAAAGATGTAGGTATTAATCTTTGTAGAAATCTTCTTATTACAATAAGCTGGCAAAGCTGCTATTATTGGTCACATGAACATTACAAGACAGACCTCTAAACAAAATTGGGCATTTTGATTTTTAAACCAGGATTAGTTTTCAGTGATTATCATTCCTGGCACAAAGTGCCTCAAACATCATATCAGCTCTTATTTTCTTTCCTTTCATATATTAAAGCATCTAAATGAGATTTTGTCATGCGTGCATAGGGTAAACACAATCTTAAGGTACCACTTAAGAAATGTCTTTTGTTACTTTATAATCTCTTGAGCTTCATGCTATATTCCAGATGTCGTTAGAGAGATTAAAGTGTACCTTTTCTGTGCCTTGTTTATTTTAAACATTCAGGATTCAAAACCATATAAAAGGTAAGATTCACTGTACCAAAACACAAATGCATAGTGCTGTTTGAGGGAGACTATGTCGGAGTCTCTGTATACACTGCCACTGATATATTAACCCCAGTTTGGAAGTATTCAAAGTGTTTATTTCAGCCATCAGAAGCCTTCTTAATTTACAAGAACAGTCCACTTGTTATCCAGCCTTTTTCTTTCATATTTTTGGGGGGGTTGGTGCAAGATCAGAGTTTAGCTGAATATTCAGACAAGGAAGATACTGGCTATAGTCACTGACTTGAACAGTGCAGTAGTGAAAACCAGCTCTTCAACGTAGTGATAGAACAAGGGGTAATGGGTTCAAACTTAAACAGGAGAAGTTTAGATTGGATATGAGGAAGAAATTCTTTAATGCAAGGGTGGTGAGGCACTGGAATGGGTTGCCCAGGGAAGTTGTGAATGCTCCATCCCTGGCAGTGTTCAAGGCCAGGTTGGACAGAGCCTTGGGTGGCATGGTTTAGTGTGAGGTGTCCCTGCCCATGGCAGGGGAGCTGGAACTAGATGATCTTAAGGTCCTTTCCAACCCTATCTATTCCATGATTCTATGATTCTATCATGGCAGATAGATGATCTTATCTGAGCCTCACCATGGAACTCAAGGACACAACCTGTATCTCTTTTTCTGGAGCACCACACATACCCTTTGCCCTGACATCATCCCAGACCAAGGGCACCTTGTTTGAAGCCCCAGCCCTGCCTGTGGGCAGCCCACGCTGCAATACCTGCAAAGGTGGTTCCATGAGTTGATGGGGAGATCAGACATCCCTGTGCCTGCCCTCGGCCACCTCAGCCTCACAGCCTCCCTTCAAACTGTTCAGGAGGAAACAGTGCCCTGCAGACATACTGCAACACCACTGGCCTTCAACACAGGGCACACACATCACACAGCGTGTATTTTTCTGGGCTACCACTAAGAGAAAACAGCTCTGCACAAACCTCAGGAGGGTTCACCTGTGTTCCTCTGTTCAAGGAAATCACCCATCTTCTTCAGTGTGCTCAGTATTGTCAACACGGTGTTTGTTTCCTGCAGCTCATTGGCACTGCCCTTCCTTGGGAGCTGCACTTGCCCCTTCACATGCTCTCATGGGTCATTTCAGACCCTCAGGGTCACCCTGCATCACTATTCCTTCGCAGATGCTGCAAGCTTGCAGCACCCCCCACTTTCTTTCCAACAGTGTTAGCAATTTAGGCATCATGCATGTCCACACGTTGGCAGAGACACACAGCCTACATGCCCTCTGCAGTGGGATGTACAACAGCAAGGGATCTGGCCACCAAAGCAGAAAACCCCTGAAGATGCCGAAGTACATACTACTATGGGAATGTGAGCTAAAACTGAAAGGAGTTTAAATGGAGGGAAAACTGGCAGACAAATTGGGAAAAAGAGGAAGGAAAGCACTGAGAATACATAGATAAGGATAGGCTGAATACTGAGGACCCAGATATTATGGAAGATCAGAGAAAGGTAAGAAAAGACTAAACAAATAAAGCTGAAAGATGTGAAGGAGAACATGTGAATTAAAAAAAAATCAAGGAGAGAAAGGAGAACAGTAATGCTCAGTGAAATGAGGTCTAAGGAATGGCTATTTTAGGGAATGGGAGAATTCATTCAAGGGCAATAGCCCCAGGCTGAACACATAACCATTAGATGAGGACTCTATATTACACTTATCAGGCAATACCATACACTGCTTATGCAATCATGAGTCTCTGAGATCTCCTTTTTTTACAGGCTTCCCAGGAAAGGGACATGCACACATCAGATGCAGCATCCATTATTATCAAGTGATACAATCAGAACAGCCACCAGAACAAGGACTCAAAGAAAATGGACAATGAGATTTGCAGAAAACTGTCTCACAAGAATAGGGCATGTTGTAACCAGCCAGACTTGAAACAGCTAATGGCAATAAATTCTGGAAAATCATTTGCATGGTCATTTTTAGGCTAAATGTGAGTGTAAAGGTGGAGGCGATACCCACACATCCCCACTATCTAGCTAACATCTCCCATAGCAATCTCCAAAGCATGGAAGAAGGGAAAAATATCTGAAGAGAAGGAAAACTTCCTTAATGTCTGGTGGCAAATGGGGACCAAAAGACAAGCTTAGGGTTTATGCTTAGAGGGATTTCTGTTAAAAGGAGTCACACACCAGAAAGTGGATTGTATCAACAGAAGGAAGATTGAGTTGAAAACTGCCCCTGAGCATGTATGGGGTGAATAGCTCCCACACCATCAGCTTCCAGTACTGTGTATAAGCACCATAGCCTACAATGTGGAGTTTTGCTAAAAACCCTGTTTAGTCCATGAAGAAGATACTTAAAGTCTTTTGCACAGAAGAAATTTGTCCATTTTGCACATTCCATGCTTCATTGCCAAAAAATGAAACTATACAGAAAAACCTACAGAGCTACAATGGTTAGTGGGCCACAGCTAGCAGAACAAGTTGCAGCCAGCAGCAGAGCAAGGAGACATTGGTAGATGTGTGTCTTCGTACACTACATGACTTGACAGACACCTGAAAACTTACAAACTTCCTTTGAACTGAAACCTGTCCTTTTTATGATACCAGTCAACTCCTGTAAAAAGGCTTACACAAATTCAGATACTGAAGGATCAGGAACAAATATCTGGCAGAATAAACTAATCCATGGTTTTCCTTTGAGGCTGAGTTTCAAGCAGATGGTTCTGACCTTGAGAACAATGTCCTAAAATATAGCCAGTCAGAGTGTACAAAAATAAAGCCATCTATGTCTAACATGATACACTGAAGAGGATGTTGAGTGAGAGGAATCTCAGAGGAGGTTTGATTTTATTTTTTTAGTGGTAAAAGCATAAAGCTGTTTTGTCGTAACAGTTTTATTTCTAATTGCACTTGTGTGTTCTGAGATTTTACTAATAGGAATGATAAATTGAAAACAATTTTTTACTCTTGAGACATTTCAAAAAAGTAACTGACATTTAAAATCTGCATGCTTAGCAGGTCATTAATTACTTCATTTAAGAGTTGACAGGTCTCATGTCATGCTATATGCTGTTTTTCAAACTGTCACACCCACGCTCTGCCTAAAAGCTGTTGAGTATAAGCGTCATCATTTATAATGCAAAAAGGGTATCATTGATTATGTCCTGATTATTCATCATAATGCTTTCTTTCATGTGTACTTAATCATTGTGGTTTCTTGGAATATGCAAACCTTTCAGGCAAATCTTTCTACAGAGCAATCCAAACAGCGCTCTGAACTGACACCAGCTGGGTAAATAGGGCTCAGGACTTTGAGAACAATGCAGCAGCACAAACCCCACCTACAGCCAGAGGAAGCCAGCTTTGGAGGGGACTTAGGAAGGAAGGACACAGCATCAGCAGAGCTGAGGTCTAATTTCTACTGCTGGAGCAAGGCATGGCCCCAGGCCCACGTTTGCCATGATGTCTCCAGGATAACCATGGCAAACAGAGCCCTCTTCACATAGATAGCTGTTATGGATCAGCTACCAAGACCAAAAGCACCAGAAAAATGTAACAAAGAGATCAGGAAATTATTTCCACCAAAGTATTTACTTCATCATAACTACTAGTACGTGATTTTCTGGGAAGAGCTGATGGTGCAGCAAAGTCCATACACTTCTGGCCTCCAAAGTAAAAGGAACCTGCACTAGCAGTTGTCTCAACAATCACACTGGTCCTTTCTTGAAGACTTTTCAAAGGGTTTTTAACAGAGGAGGTGCACCAGGGTAAGCCTTTCCAGTAGTCACAGAGATATAGGCTAAAAGAGAAAGATAAAACTATCATGTTCTGGGGCTTTACCAGCCAAGACAAATATAAATAGTAAGTACAAACTTCTGACCTCTAATAAACCAATAAACTAAAGCTACTCAGTTTATTTTTAAAAATTAAATTTCTGAAAAAAAAAAACCAACCAAAAAAAACCCAAACAACAAACCCCCCAAAAAACCCAAACCCACACACAAAAAACAACAACAAAAAGCCCCACAATTCTGTGGAGCTAGAACTGTTTCATGCTATGCTGTTGGGGTTTATTCCACTTATGAGCATTAACATCTTCCTCGAATCCTATGGGGATACTGAAGTTTTGGGGGTTGTTGTTGCTGCTGCCAACATTGTACCTGTGTGAGTATAGACCCCATGCACTGGAGAGTCCCTCATTCCCTACTGGGCTGACATGCCCCATCGAATGATATGGGACATTCTGCAAGCTGGAGCCTCCAGCCAGTGTCACAGGCCATGCCCATTGTTTTGGGCTCACACTCATCCCGCAGCACCAAACACCAGGGTAAAGCAGGAAGCTTGCCTCAGAAGTGAGATCACTGTGTTTGGAGCTCTACCTTTGCTTCTGTGAATGTGCTTTTGAAAGGAAGCTCAAACCTTAAAATATTTATCAGTTAGACAAGAAGAGCCCTGCAGTTCCAAGTGCTTTCATCCTTGGGGGAAGGAACCTGAGGAGCTGTTTTTTCTTAATCTAAAAATGGGAGTGAGAGCATCTCCAAACCCCAGCGCAGGCAGTGCTTTAGCCAACAGAGATTAAATTATCCCCAGAGGAGCTGTATTTCTCCTATTAAAAAAAAAATTGGTTTTCACATCTGTGAGCATGAAGCTCTGGCTATTTGGCAGATGCATAACAAAGTTATTTTAAAGGCAGAACATCATCTTGTGGGAATATCACTCTGTGGCACTAGTCAGAGCAGGAGGGAAAGGTTTCCCTTTTTACTACTTACAACCTGGGCACCAAAGAGACTTGGCTCTGTCTTTTCCTAATCTTACTGGCCTCAGCAGTCAAATGAGGGACAGATACAATGCTAGTGTGACAGGGATTTGGAGGGTTGCAGCTGCAGGCACAAGAAGAGGAGGAAGACGCCTGCCTCTTCAGCCCATGGGTACAGGCACGGTCACCCAAAACATAGACGGCACCTTCCTTCTGGTGTAAGAAGCAAGGAGGGAGGGGGTTCTGAAGGTTTGATTCTACAGGGATCTTCATCACTTCAGGCAAGCCCAAAAATAACTCAAAGGGCAGTACATGGAAATGTATATCATTCTGAAATTTTCTGAAGCATCTGCCAAAAAAGGCACTGGAAAAGGCACCAAGGAAGTTGTGGCTACCCCATTCCTGGCAGTGCTCAAGGCCAGGTTGGATGGGGCTTTGAGCAACCTGGTCTAGAGGGAGGTGTCCCTGCACATGGCAGGGGGTTGGAACTGGATAGATGACCTAAAGTCCCTTCCAATCCAAGCCATTCTGTGATTCTATATTTCAAATTATCTTCCTATATAGTAGGGCTAAAAGAAATTGCTGGTGGCCTCAAAATCAATTTGGAAAACATTTTCTTCCTGAAGATCTTAATGAAATATTCTGTGCTGATTAATATATTAGACAGGCTCACACCTGATCACTCAAGGCTGAAACTGAACAGGGAAAAATAAATCAATCTAAACAGGCTGTGGCTCCTTTCTTTGTGAAAATATGCAATTGGTAATTCCTTCTCCAAATACCCACCTTATCCATGGCAAGTCTGAAGGCCAGATTTTTTTGTTACAGAGAGCTTTTCCCAGGCTATGCTGTAGACCACTTCATGTAATATGAATGAATTTTTATCTAAAATGGAGCTCTCAAAACTGTGAATTCCCTATCTGAATAAAACCTACCTACAGGCAGAAATATGTATCCACAGTACGTGTATCTTTCTATGGATAACTCTACAGTCCTCGGAGGCTAGGACAATGGAGTTTTTCAATTGTGCAGAGGAAAACTGAGACCTGCAAACATTAAAAGGCTGCTCCTACCCATGAAGGAGAATCAGGGAGCCAAGTAGACCCTGCACAGTTTGTTACTTTGATCAACTGGACTCTTCCTCCCTAGGAAAATCCTAGGGATAAGGGAAAAAGGGGAAGTTGTCAAGGGGTCAAAGCATTCAGGCCAGAAAATTCACCACCTTTAAACACTGAAGTTAGTCAAGCAGTGCCAATATTAAGATTAAAATGGAGAACAGCATTACAGTTCACAATGGCAGAAAAAGTAATGCTGATAACATTATCTATAAGGCTAATTAATGCATAATTGTTCCTTGGAAGCCTTTTTCTTTTGTTCCCAAGCAGGTTGTTTGCCAAGCAAATGCCAATAGATGTGTGAACCACCTACAGCAAATGTTCATACAATGAAAGTTTCAGAAGTGACTGGTGATATTTGCTCAGGTATTATTTTCAGCCACCTGCACTGAGTTTGCAAAGCGGGCGGGCAGCCGTCCTATCTTTTGTGTTTCCAGCTTTCGTTGCTGAGCTACTGCAACCCATTCCCAACAATGAAAATAAATCTGGCTGGTTTCTTCCTCTGCCCGAACCCCAGTACCTCCAGAAAGTGATCATGTACCCTAACCACAAGAGGGGACTCCCTTCCTTTGAACTCTTTTATGTGCCCCAGAAGAAGCTGCATTTTGAAATCCACAGCAGCAGATTGTGGTGTAGGGGATGTCTTCCTAATAATCGAATGAACATGAGAAACGGTTCAAACAGCAACATCAAACCTCCAGCAAGTTTTCTCTGACTTCCTGTGCCTTGAGGTCGACTCTCTGATAAGCCAACATGGTTATGCTATTCCCACATGTAAAGAATGAACGAAATGATTGCAACAGATTATGGGTGCCATTCTTATTACAGAAAGCCATGATAGACTCTCTTTAAAACTCACCTTCAGCATGACTTTACAGCATCCATTTCATACCAGGGAGGTAATAACTAACCTAAATCCAGGAAAGGGTGGCAGGGGAGTCAAGGTCCAGCAATGCTGGAGGCTTCAGGCTAGCAAAGGAGCCAAGTTTTTAACCCACAGTAACCTGAAACAGCCTTTAATAAAAGCAAAAGAGTGAAGGAGAAGAGAAGCTTGGAAACTGGAAAAAAGCAAAGAATATGGATGAGACAGCATTCACAGCTGTCCCCAGGACTGTTCCCTGCTAAGACAGGATAAGGGAGAGAGCAAGGCAGATGTTCCAATTAAATCATCATGGAAACGAGCAGAGGAGGAGTTGCAGAATTGCATTCAGGGGTTTATTAATTTCCTTGGGTCTCTGTTTCTTCTGCTTTTCAACAGTGAATGCATCCAGAAATATTTTACTAATGCTAGCTATTCCTCAGTTTCATGTCACTTGTACCTAAGAGGATACAAATAGATCTGCCTCAGATGCAGAAAGCATCTTTATTAGAAGATGTTTGGAAAGCCTGAACTACACTCTTCAGCAGCTCTGTGGCTTAATGACAGTCACACTGCCCAGGAACATAAAGGAGCTCAGTGATGGCCCAGAGCAAGGGCACATATTGGCCAGTCAATATCCAGCTCAGTTTACTATAAATCATACAGGATTCAAAGGCTGGTACCTATCACCACAGTTTTGGCTATCCAGAGTGTGTGCTAAGGCCTGAGTTGTGATATTATAGATACCTTTGTTGACATAGTCATCTGGTCTGTAAAAAAATACAAGATTGATTTTGCCATATGCTATCTGAATAACAAAATGGTAGTGTCATATTGCAAAGTGGATCTTTGGTAAACTACAAACATCAGAAAAAGCATTGTGTTGCCCTTTTCCCGCAGTTGTGCCTTGTCACATAGGAAAAATGCCCTAGGTTGAAAAGCAACCTAAAAGGTTATTTTTTAAAATGGTTTTCCAGATAGGTTTCAGAGATATATAAAGCACTGCAGATTGAATCAGCTAAACATGGCTGTCAATGGGTGCCCGCAATACCAAGAAACCCCAAAGTGCTTCGCAGCAGCAGTGTGTCCGCACAGAAGACCCAGTCCTTCAATTCAACTAGCAATTAAGGCCACAAGGACAATTTTTTTGCATAATTGCAAAAGATCAGTAAGTTAAAAATGAGCAGGCCTTGACCACGTACCGTGGTTTAATAGACAATACTCTACAGTTCTCACTATGGACTTTGTGTGGATTTTTGTTTTCAAGCGTTCTCAAGTATTTCTTTTGACCTAGGGCCCAAATGTGCTGTACATCCTTTGCATGCAAAATCCTCCCATGCTCCAGAAAATTTGCAGCTGAAATACAAAACAAGAGGCATGCAGGCAAGAAACATGAGAAAAACAAGCGCAGTTAATTGTACGCAGTACAACAAAGGAGTGATAAAGTGGTGGTTCATCTCATCCTGTCTGTAACCTGTTTTGCACTTAACAGATAGAGACCTATTAAAGTCAGGGAAAGGTACAGAAGTAGTTACTCTTAGAAGCTGAAAGGGAATTTTGCCACTGTTTGAACTGGACAATAGTTTGCCTGTATCGATATGCAGATTATAAACTGAATGACAGGCAAAATGATGCTACTGTACACTTGCAGTCATGGTGGCGTTGAGCTAACAGCTAGACACCTATAAGAAGACTGCCAGCAGGCAGCAAGATTTTTGTTTGGATGGAAGGTGATGGCCTGGATTACAGAAGTGCACCACTGACCCACCAGCATTATGATCAACCTTGTGTTTACAAACGAGATTATCCTGGAGAAGACGTAGAAGATCATTTCACAGAATGCAGGAGAAGTATTTGTGCATTAAGAGCCTAATGTTCAAAGTAAGTAAAATTATAAAATGTGGCTTATATTGGTACATCCATCTCCAGTAAGACTTCAGCAGAACAGCAGCAGCTATCTTTCTTAAGCCTTGCCACAATTTGCCCTACAATCTGAGCTAATTCTTTATCATGTTTTATATTGCAGCAGGTTCAGAAAATTCATGTGATGCAAAAGGGGGGGTGTGCTTGGTTTGGAAAGTGCTGTGGCAAATTCCATGTTCAACATTACAATACAAAAAAAGAAAAGAGAAAAGCACGCTGCCTTTTAAAGTGAATAGCACTGTTGCCAAAGCGCAGCTAATGTCTCAGCATAAGAGCTTACCCCAATTGTCTTTTCTGCCACCTGCTCCATTTCCCTCAGTACTGGGATGTACAGCTCCCTCCTACCATCAAGGAGTTTTTGCTCCTCAGAGCGGAAGTATGCAGTTATATTCAAATATTCAAGAGGCGTGTTGCCCACATCCCTTCAGAATGAGTGAAAACAGATGGAAACCTCAACCGGGAAGAGGAGCACTTGCCAGAGTGGATTTTTCTCATCCAGACACACATGTTCAGTGTGGTGCTCTGGCAGCATTACACAGTGGGTGGGCCACATGACTGTCTGCTACTACTTCAAGAGTCAGGATTTTGATTTTTTAGCTCAGGCTGAAGAAGTTCACATTTGAAGGTCCCAAGACCAGTGTTTGTCCTGGGTTCAGCAGCAGCAGTCATTTTTCTCCTTCTTAGTAGCTGCTGCAGCGCTGTGTTTCTGACTTTCAGCCTGGGAACAGCGCTGATAACACTGATGTTTTTGGTTGCTGCTCAGTAATGTTCAGTCTGACCAAGGACTTTCTGAGCCTCATGCTCTGTCAGGAAGGAGGGGAAGCCGGCAGGAAGCAGAGACAGGATACTTGACCCAAACTTCCCAAAGGGGTATTCAATACCATAGCACATCATACTCACTATATAAACTGGGGGCAGTTACCCAGAAGGGTTAGATCACTGCTAAGGTCTGGCTGAGAAGTAGTGGGCAGGTGGTGAGCATTCTCTTCCCTTGTTATTTCCCTTATCATCATTATTATTGGTGGTAGCAGCAGTGGTTTGTGTTACACCTCAGCTACTGAACTGTTCTTGTCTTAACCCATGGGAGTTACATTCTTTTGATTCTCCTCCCCCTCCCTTCAGGAGCAGGGGGAGGAAGGGAGGGACTGAGTGAGCGGCTGTGTGGTCCTAAGTTACAGCTGGGCTTAAAACATGACAGTTCTTTTTGTCACCCAATGTGGGGCACAAAGGGTTGAGAAAATGACAGATGTGGCCAGAGTGTGTCTAATCATATTTGTGATAAGCATTCATTGTTTCAGATTAATAGTCACTCGTCACAATGCTGATTTATTGGCTTTCAAAGTTGTTGCTCTTGATCTCACAGTTTCAGTATGTCATACCTCTCTTACAGCCCGTATTTGCTGCGATAGTGTTTATCAGCTGGGGGCCTTGGGCTAAGGTTCTGGTTTCATTGTACTTTATGGTAATGACTTGTAATACAATGGAATCATTGATCATGAAGCTGATCTGGCTCGCGTTCCCAGTGTGGTCACCACCTCTATACCTTGGGAGGTATATAATAGAAGTGTACAGCAATTACACATCTTTTTTCCCCTCTTTGGGTGGTCAACCCGTGAAGGAGACATTCCCTTACACTCCCAGCCCCCCACCAGACCGTTTACAGCATCATTTGAGAGTTCTGAAGGTTTTGAACGGCCTTTGAGTACCCTTGAGACCCGTCTGCTGATTGTGATGGGGATCACCATGTTGGCAAGCATAAAGTGTATTTTACCCACAACCAGTTCATCTGATCTTGAGAGCTAAACAGAGTCGGGTTTGGGTCTTGTCTAGGGTTAGACAATGATATAGGAGGACCAAGAGATTTTTCCTGAGGCTGGACATTCATGAGTGGCAGGGTGTGTAGGAAAGTATGGGCAAGTATCTAGGGCAGCAGGCCCCTCCAGTGCTTTGGAACTTCACCACTGAACAAGTGCAAAATCCAGAAAAGGTAGTAAAACACTTAAATGAGGTGTTGTCATTCTGGCCATACCAGAGAGGGACAAATCATGACAACATGCTGGGGCCTTGCCTATGCTTACAGAGCCCTGTTCAACACCATCCAGCACCTTCAAAAGGAAAAATATGTCCCTGGATCTGATGGCAAAGCAACAGACAGCACAGCTACTCCAGCTCCAAGCACAGCAGCTACACCAGCCCCTGCAACAAGTACAGCAGGTACTCAAACTTTGACTGCAACAGACAGCACAGCTAATCCAACTCCAGCAGCTACACCAGAGAACCAATTTGTGCCAGTATCAGTTGCCCCTGTACGCAAGGGGAGATGCAAAAAAGAGGCAAGAAAGATGAAGCAAGATGAAGAAACAATGTACTCACCACCAGGGACAGCATCTGACCAGGAGTTATTAGTATGTGGATCGGAGGAAGAAGAAGAAGAAGAAGAAGAAGAGGTGACATCTCGACCCTGGACCTCAACCAAGCTATGGGATATGCGGTCAACAAGGGGAGCACATCATCACCTGGTTGCTCCAATGCTGGGACAATGGGGCTGAAGGTCACGAGCTAGAAGGTAGGGAAGCCAAGCAGCTGGGATCACTTGCTAGGGAAGGGGCAATTGACAAAGCAATTGCAAGAGAGATAAAGTCCCTCAGCCTTTGGAAGCGGCTCTTGGCAGCTGTGAAAGAAAGGTTTCCATACATATGAATCGTTCGGCCAAGTGGACTACTCTAGAGAAAGGCATCCAGTCTCTGAGGGAGTCAGCCACTGTAGAGATGATCTACCACATCAAGCCAAATGCCGGGGATGCATCCATAGATCCAGATGAAGTCAAATGTACATGACCCATGTGGTGGAAATTTACACAGAATACACCATCATCATATGCTCATTCATTGGCAACGGTAACCTGGAATGACATAGCACCACTAACAGTGGATGAAATGATTCATAAACTCTGAGAGTTCAAGGACAATCTCACCCTTTCCATCATTTCAGCTGTGGAAAACTGTCCCAGGAGCTCAAATAATTGAGAGACGATTGATCTATCCAGCTCCTCACATGTACCAGTACACGTCTCAGCTATTAACAAAAGGCGTCCTACTGCTTGAGAGAGAAGATATAGAAGGCATACACCACGGGCCAACCTAAGGTTTTACCTGTGGGATCACAGAGAAGACATGATGAAGTGGGATGGAAAGCCTACCTCAGCTCTGGAGGAACGGCTGTGTGAATTGAAGAGGAGAACAAAGGTCAAGGATGATCATCCTATGAAAGCTGCAGCTTCAGTCTCTGGAGAGCAGGTTCCCAGATGGAGTGGAAGAGCCGATTTTACTCCAGCTCCTGTGATAAAGAAGACTAACCCCTTTCTACACCACTTGAGTGTCCAACATTGTGATGACTATTAGAGGGGCCCTGCCTCCAGCCAGATGGGTCAGGGACAATCGGATTTACTGGACTGTTTGAATCAGATGGCGTGGCACATCAGTCCCACAGAAGTATAAGGCTCCAGTAGATACCGGAGCACAGTGTACCCTGATGTCAACAAGCTGCCAAGGGGTGGAACCCATTTATATTTCTGGAGTGACAGGAGGATCGCTGCAGTTGTTCAAGGCCAGGTTGGACAGAGCCTTGGGTGACATGGTTTAGTGGGAGGTGTCCCTGCCCATGGCAGGGGGGTTGGAACTAGATGATCTTTAGGTCCTTTCCAACCCTAACTATTCTAAGATTCTAAGATTCTATGGTTCTATGATTCTATGATCCCAAGAGTTGACTTTACTGGAGGCTGAAATCAGCCTGAGTGGGAGGAAATGCAAAAGCACCCCATTGTGACTGGTCCAGAGGCTCCATGCATCCTTAGCATAGACTACCTCAGAAAAGGGTACTTCAAAGACCCAAAAGGATACCAACGGGCTTTTGGTATTGCTGCTTTGGAGACAGGAAATTGAGCAGCTGTCCACCTTGCCTGGTCTCTCAGAGGATCCTTCTGTTGTGGGGTTGCTGAAGGTCGAAGAATAACAAGTGCCAATAGCGACCACAACAGTGCACCTGCAGCAATATCGCAGCAACCGAGACTCACAGACTGCCATCCATAAGCTGATCTGTACACTGGAGAGCCAAGGAGTGATCAGTAGGATGCACTCACCCTTTAAAAGCCCCGTATGGCCAGTGTGAAAGTCTAATGGAGAGCGGAGATAAACAGTAGGCTATCATGGCCTGAACGAAGTCACACCATCCGTAAGTGCTGCCGTACTGGACATGCTAGAACTTCAGTATAAACTGGAGTCAAAGGCAGCCAAGTGGTATGCCACGATGGATATCACCAATGCATTTTTGACAATTCCTTTGGCAGCAGAGTGCAGGACACACTTCACTTTTACTTGGAGGGGCATCCACTGCACTCGGAAACGATTGCCCCAGGGGTGGAAACACAGCCCTACCATCTGCCATGGACTGATCCAGACTGCACTGGAACAGGGGCAAGC
>JAOEHY010031449.1:6246-32802 GCA_025447955.1 Psilopsiagon aurifrons | reverse complement strand
TGCCCATGGCAGGGGGGTTGGAACTGGATGAGCTTAAGGTCCTTTCCAACCCTAACTATTCTATGATTCTATGATTCTCTTCAGTGAGAATCTAGGAGAAAGCAACAGGTAACCAAGAACCCTCATTAGATATATTCAAAGTATTTGGGATATAAGAGAGATTAAACTGAACTGGAAAGAAAAATATGCAACTTTGAGGGGAAAAGTATATATGAAGTGTATATTGGGGAATGGATAGAAATACTCAGCAAAGAACCTGTTTCAGGAATCCTAATTAAATGTAAGTTTAGATCTTTGGTTAAATAAGTTAAATAAATTCCATAAGCTGACAACCCCCTCATCAAACAGTTGTA
Source organism: Psilopsiagon aurifrons (assembly GCA_025447955.1). Taxonomy (NCBI): domain Eukaryota; kingdom Metazoa; phylum Chordata; class Aves; order Psittaciformes; family Psittacidae; genus Psilopsiagon; species Psilopsiagon aurifrons. The sequence goes on along the minus strand of JAOEHY010031449.1, from coordinate 32,449 downwards.
TTACAGGAAATTATAAATTTTATTTTATACTGTAGACATTGTATGTAAATATATACAACACCTGCCTTATAATCAAAGCTTGATATCTGTCATGCTCTTTCGTTTCTGGCTTTTTGGTGGTCTCAACTTCCTTACTGTTTTCTACATACTTACCTTTCACTTTTTTGGTTTGTTTTGAGGAGATTTTTGTTTCACTGTCCTGATAGTATAACTTCTTTTCAGGCTTCCTGACTAGTAAAATCTTTTTCACCTAGCCATGAGATTCACCTGTGCCTCACACTGCTGCCTTGTCAAAGCTGTAGGACATGCTATTCAAATGTCAGGCAGGTACGTTTTCCTGAAAAGCAATGATGTGTTCTGCATTCTTGCAGGATAGAACTAAAACATTAAGAAATAGAAAGTTTTCAGAAGCAGTTGCAGGATGCCACCAAATTTCCCACGTACAAGGGCTGCATATGTGGGTTGGTCTTCCTCAAGGAATCAGCGCAGAGTCTTGTTGAAAGGAACTTAGTAAAAATTAAGTGACTTTAATTAAAATACCCACTCAACGTCAGTAGAGACAAAAAAGAATAGTAAGACAAGAAATAAATAAGTAGCTCAGCCTTATGTTAAAGGCCACTTTCACTGCTCAGGAAAGATAAAGTTTTATCCACGTTCAGTATTGAACTGCAAGTTGTTTGGATTGGTTCCTGTACAAAGAATCTGTCAAGGCATCTAAGAAAGAAGTATTACAGTTGCCGAAAGTGCAGTTCATAAGATTCTTGTGATGTTGTATTATTCTGCGTTATCAAAAGCCGGTCTGGATACTACCAAGTACAGCGTGCCTTTTTGTTCACTTGTTACCAAATTATAGAATTGAGGCCTTCTTCTTCCAACTGGATGATTAATAAATTACTGTAAAAGGAAACTAAAGCAGCTGTTTCAGCTTCAGGGCAGTGCTGCTTGAGCTACACCCATGGAAGGATTTCAGAGAAAGAGAGCTACATTTGAATTTCAAAGCACTGCTGTCATCCTATATCCCGCAGTGTGCCTCCTGTGGCCCAGTAATCTGTTTGCAGTACTTTAATTTTCTGTTGAAAAGCACAAGTGGGAGATGCTTAATTCTTCCAGTTTTGTTTTTCCATAATAGTATCAGACAAGGAAGGGGGAATGTTGAACAGTTTGTCCATATCTCAAAGGGTGAGGCTTAAATACCAATAGGAAAAAGGGAAAAATAAAGAAAAATGTGTCTCTTAAGCACCTATAAAAAAATTGCAGTAGTGTATGTTTTGTTCCAGATTAATCAGAGTAAAAAGATATTTCTGCAGGAACATTTTGGATTTCTTTGAAGTATTTTAATTAATTTTCTTCAACAATAATGCTTAAAAGAAAAACAGCAGCATGCCTGAAAAGAAAACTGCTTCAGACATGGTGCAGTGGTAAGGGTCTAACCTGCTAGTATTTACTCACAGGAGTCATTTGAACTCAGATGCACAGTCCCATTGAGATCAATTAGAATTACTTTGGCAAGTAACAATTAAAAGTTCAGGCTATGACTCTGTCTTGCCTTGTGCTTCAATTAACACTCAAGATCTGCATCACTTATACCACTGCCTAACCTATTGTGTTATGCTGCTTAGATATTCAGCGTGGTTTTACAAAGGGAAACCATGCATAAAGTATCTCAACTTTTAAGAACCTAACAACCCAGATTAATTGGGAAGGGGAAGCACTTTCATAATTGGGCCTCAGAGAGGCATTGCAAATATTGCACAAAAGACAAATTTGTTGGTTCAGTGGTTCATAGTTCATGATGAGCTATTAAATATTAAATACACAGATTTATACAAAGTAGTGCACTGAAAGGCACCATTTAACTTCTTTCAGAATGTTCTTCACTTGTTTATATCACATTTCACGTTGAATCTTAGGCTTTAGTTAGTCTCCATTAGTAATCACATTGAATTTAAGGAGAAACATTAGCCCTTACGTTTCCTTCTTGAAAAGCCTTGATAATCCCTGGCCCTGAGATTTGCCATCCATCATGTTCTCTGTGAGTACACCATAGACAGGGAAGGGTGGGGGAAACTCTGCTGGACTCTGATGCCCCAAGGAGTTCAGTCCCTGCTTCTGCTTGTCATTTTGTTGGAACTGTGCATCAGGGCCTAGGAATTTAAGGGTGAAATTATAGTAATACGACTACAACAAATATTCGGTATAAAAATCTGTGGCAGAAGAGTCATAGATCACTTAGGCATATCTGATATAGTAGCTAGTTTATTGAGTTCTAATAAGGAAATTTAGGTTTGTATAATGTTAAATAAGTACTGATGGACTGGCAGTCAGTGCTCTACTATTTATTACATTTAAAGTCAGTATTAGATACAAAGATGACCACGTACACTGTAAGTGTCTTAAATGTTACATGCATGCAAAAAAAAAGTCACTTACCAATCCATCAGTGTCTGGTGTAATCAAGGGATTTCTCAGCCTTGAGGAATCCCCGCTTAAGGGGAGATCACAGTTGTGCAGTCAGCTGCTATGGAGGAAGAGCTCAATGGGCCCTGATGGCTGCAGATAAATATAGTATGAAGTGAGTGATTTGTAGTCAGATTTTCTGCTGTATTCATGCAGTTTTGTCCACTTACCAGCCCAGACTCCAGCCAAACTGTTTTTTTGTGGGTGTTAATGCTGAGTCCTCACTGATAGCCTCACACAATAGGATTAACCTTGATTAGGTCTGCTTGCTGTGCATCTGGCTGGACCACAATTCAGTTATTTTTAATAGAAGTGCATCCATTGCAAAATCTAAACTAAATAATTGTCTCAGCTTTTCTGAGAAACTCATATTCTGCTGTTAAAGCAAAATGATAGCTCAGCTTTACTAAAGAAATAAGTGACTGAGTACTACAACACTTAAACAACAGACTTTATATTACTACATTTGTTTTCCAATAATCATGTAGTTGCTGTGAATACATGCATAGTAGGACTCATTACTTTTGATTCATAACTTTGACTTGTTAAATAAGATGCAAGCATTTATAGACAGTAGTGGATATTTCTGCTCTTTTCTAATTAGAAATTATTCTTCATTATGTTTTTCTGTGACACTTTTCTGATCTAGGTAAGATCAGCTCTTACATGCCAAAGATGTATGCATTCTCTTTGATACAGGGAAGAGCAGTCATTTTGTCCATTTCTTTTTCAGCTTGTTTTCAGACAGGAGGAATCATCTGAGGGTAACATCAGCTTTCACTATAGAATAAAAACAGTTAGTACTCACCCTACAAACTATGATTATAATCTCCAACATTCTTCTGGAAAAAAAATGTATGCTACCTTAGGTTATATCATACTTCTTGGACAACAAACCCCACCTTAGTTCAGTGCTTTCTGGGACCTGGAGTCTGTTAGCAGTGCTGAGAACTTATGTGAGCTGGATCTCATACTCTTTTGTGTTTCAGAGTGTGGTAACAATATAAGGAACTCTGATTTCAGGAATGATGAGTTTTACATTAGCTTTTTTAAACAATAGAAAATTACAGAATTGCAATCAAAGGTATATACGTCCTTCCCAGTGAATTATTTATACTTTTTCTGTACAGGAATATGCTGTATGTGGCTACAAAGTCAGGAAGCTGTCTTATTATGCAAAGGGATGGAAAAAGTGGGTGAAAATAGGCAATCAGGTCTTTGTGCAAAAGGACATAAACACATTCATGATTTAGGACTCAATGTTGCTGGGAGGAAATGCTAAAGGAATGTTAAAGGGCGTATGTTCAGCTGTCTGTTATAGCAGCAGAACTCCTAGAACAAATCCTCATAATTCATTATCCCAATTGTACAAACCCATTTTAAGTATTAAGTAATTCTCTGCCATTTTGCCTATCAGTAACAAATTAGATTTGTCAAAGATGTCAAAAGCATTCTCCTTTTTGTGTACCTATCCTGTAATGTGATTAGGATCTTCGTACAGAGAAACACTTGAGTGGCCTTGCCATATCCAGAGGTCCTTTCCAGCCTCAGCACTTTAGAGTGTGTGTGTGTGTGTGTGTGTGTGTGCAGCAGTGCATGCTTGAGATCATTAAAGCAGCTGGATGATACCACATCTAACTTTTAGGGCCTGGCCCTGCAAATCATGGTGCAGTACATGGGCAAAGACGTATTCTGTTCTGCTGCTGCAGACGTGCTGTTCTGTTGGTGCTGCGGGGGAGGATGGGGCATGTCAGAAGACACTGTTGAATAGGTGCCAGTCTCAACAGGGAGCTTGCTAAAAACAGTGCCCTTCAGCATGCAAGTGCCCAGACCAGTTGAAGGAAGCATTGACTACCCTGACACTTTCCTTCGTTGTTTTTTTTTTCCTCTTGGGACCCACAGCTTAAAGCCCTTCTGAGAGAACAGGCGCCTACCTCCTTTTCTTTGAATAAGTGAAGAGGGGTATCTTTTTTCCCATAAATACGGCAGTGGGAAGGGAAGATGCTACCCTTCTTTTTTTATGATCATTTAACAGTTATATTGTTCTTTTAAGATCCACTTCCTTCTTCAGTCATGGAGGACTGAACTAATGGCTTCCATCTCTCTGCAGGGGCTCTACCATCAGTCTGTAAGGTATTATGTATGGGAGTATGTGCGTGTGTCTGTACACCCATTAAAGATCTGTGAGCAGAAAATGCTGCAGGATTCAGAAGGCATGAATGAAGGGGAGCCCAGAGCTTGGGGCAGGCAGTAACTGTGATTGGAATGGCCGTGGGCAGATCTCCTACCTCCTGGGAGGGTGGTTCTGCGTATTTTCCATTTAATGGTGATTTGTATGCAGAAACAGATCACTTCTCACAGCTGACTGGCTTGCCTGCTGGGCTGCTCACCTCCTGTGTCTATTTTCAGCCCAAGAATCTTTTTAGTGAAAATGGCATTTACATAGAATGGGAAGCAATGTGAAACATCGAACACAATAGAAAGTAAAGCAAAAGAGGAGAAAAATAAGTGTCAGCAATCTAGAGATCCGTAGCATTTAAAAATTCCAGTAGTACCTTTCTCTACCTTTCCAAAATTTTTGACTTTGTAATACTGATATAAACTCAGAGTGATGGAAAATAAGAGTTAAAAACGGAGTTGAAAACTGCTCTTTGAGGCATCTGTTTGGAAATTGATGTCATTACTTTACATGCAAAATGTCCTTCAGTTCACCCAAGGTGAAGTACCCATAAGCAGGAGCACAGATTTGTGGTCCGCTTCCTCTAGTTTTTCACTCTTAGAGAATTCAGTAATAGATACTTCAGTAGATTTGAGAAAGTACAGGAGAAATTTCTCTATTTTCTTTACAGATGAGTACTGAGGTATTGTCTGAATCAAAACGTTTTGTCACTGTATGGAACATTTCTTTTCTGTGAAATCAAAGAAATGAGAAATGATTTTATATGAAAATATATTGCACAAATATACCTATTTTCTCAAGCTCCAACAAAACATAAGGGTGTCATTTTTGATGATGCAACTAAACTATGATGCATGCCTTTATGCATATATGCATTTATTTTTCATATTGGTGTATAAATAAATTTTCAATATTAATATATTAATCTGGGCTTATATAATATTTTCTTAAAATATTGAATTATAGCTTGTGCTTTTTTACGTAGTGCGGTGTTACAAGCTAAGTGTTTTCTGCATTTTACCTCTCTATCCAATTGTATCATAACTGACAGCTATTATTCTTCAGTAATATCTTGGAATTTTATTTTTGATGATATTCTTGGTTCTTCTGGTGTGCAAGAGCTGTTTGACAGCTCAGGTTACTACAGAACATTTGAGGAATTGGCGCTGTATAATTGTTATATAAGGGAGAGAGTGCCACCTACTGAACTACAATCAATGATCTTGTGAAGTCTCTTCTTTACTCCAAGATAGTTTTCAACTGAGAAAGTTTTTTTTTTATATTTGGAGAATAATTTATGGTATTAAAATCGATTTGAAAAGCTGAAACTTTTAAGTCACAGAGGACTGTGTCATTCTAACAGCATTTTCTTTTGACATTCAGAAATATTTCTTTTTTTCTAGATACTGTCTGTATTTACCTAAATCTTGTCATAAGAGTATTTTCCTCTGTATTACATGCAAAATATGATCTCAAACTCACTTGTTTGAAAAAGAAACAAAGAAACCCCCCCCCCCAAAATGGGAACTCTACCATCCTGCATTTAGTATTTGTAGAATTGGAAGAACTTCCTTGATCATATTCAAATTCACATCTTGACCAGACAACAGTCACCCAGGAAAATAAACAAAAGGGCATATTAGTCTTCCAAATTATTTCTTCTTTTCAGCAGTATGTAACATATCATGCAACAGCAGCTTAGGAAAAACAATTTATTTTCTTTTGTTTGCACCAACAGTTGCCCCAGAAGATCCCAGCAGAAAGGTGGACGGTGATACCATAATTTTCACACATGTGCAAGAAAGATCAAGTGCTGTTTATCAGTGCAATGCTTCTAATGAATATGGATACTTGCTAGCAAATGCATTTGTGAATGTTCTTGGTAAGAAACAGATTTTATAGTTTTCAATTTTCTTGGGTATTCAGGTGTTTCTTGTTGCTACAGGGACTGCATGCTGGAGGCTTGCTCAAGGTCTTCAGTGGGAATGGATATATTTCATGAGCCCTGTGAAAGGCAAAGGGTACACCTTGGTTTTTGTAGGATATTCCTGAATTTCACTTTCACTATTCCTAAGTAAGAAGGATAGTAGTAAAAGCTACAGAAAACTTGGAAGGGATTTTCTATCTTTTGTTTGCTTATGTAAGGGCATATAGTGATAGGACAGTGGGGAATGGATTTCAGCTGACAGAGGGGAAATTTAGATCAGATATTAAGAAGAAGTTCTTCACTATGAGGGTGGTGAGACCCTGGATCAGTCTGCTCAGAGAGCCTGTGGCTGCCCCATCCCTGGCAGTGTTCAAGGCCAGGTTGGATTGGGCTTTGAGCAACCTGATCTTAGTGGAAGGTGTCCCTGCCAGACCATAAGAAGCATAACAAATAAAGCAGGAATTAGTATTCCTTAAGTTAGTATGTTTCAGAACAGTGTCATTGGCTGTGAATGCTTTGGATCCATTAAATAGATGATCTCTAAATTGCTGTTGCAAGGAGTCATGATTACACATACTTCTTCAAGGCCTCCCAAGAACATGTTTTCTAGTTAGAAGATATTGTGGCCTCTCTAATTCTTCTCACTAAATTTAACAAAGCTAGTAGAAAATCCTAAGCAGAATGGGCTCCAAAGACTCTTCTGCAGGAACTGGCAGATGTTTTGGTTGAGAGATGTTATCTTTTAAATGAAGGAAAATGTAGATGCTTCACCAAAAATACATTTTAGCTTTTTTCTGCCTGCAACTTTGTTCAAAATTATGTAGTTCAGTCTATTCCCAGGGGTTTCTTTTCTTAAACTGTGTTTTGATTTAAATTTTCAATTGAAATTGTTGTTTGGTGCCCATCTCTATTACTTGTAAGAAGCATTCTTTTTTTCACAAGGTAATTCTCCTACATTAACATTTCCTAGGGCTACTGGCAGTAGAATGTATTTGGACCTAGACTGAGATCAGAAGTCACCACAAGGAAGGGTGATGACATATAATTCTTCAGACCATTCCGGATGTCTTACTATTTTGTCCTTGCATATTTGTACCTGTATCTTTGTCTTTTCAGCTGAGCCACCAAGGATTCTAACTCCTGCTAATAAACTGTATCAAGTCATCGCAGATAGTCCTGCATTGCTAGACTGTGCTTATTTTGGTTCACCTAAGCCTGAAATTGAATGGTGAGCTACAGTTGTTGTGCTTAAGTTATATAACAAGAGACAATTATATCTGTGGAAACAGATAAAGCTTTAAAACTAAATTTACTCTATTTACAATCTTAAAACTGTGTTTTTAACTATATGATGATTATAATATGCTAATACAACCTTGCATATACTTAACATAATATTACATATACTTAACGTGATAGTTAAGATATCCCTAAAGAGCAAAGTAAAATTCATTGTGTGATTCTGTCTAAATTTCATTATGTGATTCTATCTATATATTCTAATGTGGCAGTAACAAGTTTGGATTTTCTAATAATAAAATACAACATAATTTAACTCTGATGTTGGATAATGATACCAATTTTTATATAAAGGTTTAAGGGAGTGAAAGGTAGCATCTTGCGTGGAAGTGAATACATTTTCCATGATAATGGAACCTTGGAAATTCCGGTGGCTCAAAAGGATAGTACTGGTACTTACACATGTGTAGCGAGGAATAAATTAGGAAAGATACAAAATGAGGTGCAATTGGAAATTAAAGGTAAGAAATGAATTATTCTTTCATCACAGAGTAGTATGGAATTTCAGACTTTCTCAATATCTAATAGTAATTTTAAATTTCAGATCCAACAGTGATAATTAAGCAGCCAGAATACAAAGTGATTCAGAGATATGGCCAAGTTTCATTTGAGTGTGTAATAAAGCATGATTCTACCTTATTGCCAACTATTATATGGTTGAAGGACAATGATGAGCTGCCAGATGATGAAAGGTATGGACAAAATAACTTTCCTTTAATTTTTTAGTTTCTTTTGTCTGCTGCTTTTCCTGATCTTTCAAAGGAACATAGTGACCAACTGACATTTTCTGAAGACTGTTAAAATCATCACTGTCCTGTATTTGGTGACTAAAGGACTTACCTATCATGGTGAAAATGTTAAGATAGAATTAAAACCAAATGAGATGTAAAAATTTTTGTGTACATTGACTGTGTATATCAATTGTGAGGAGAATTTTTATAAGAAGCCAAACAGATAATGGAAAAAAAAATTTGCTCTAGATCTCAGATATTTTAAAGTTGTTTGATTATATTTGGAAATAAAAGTACATTAAGATAGACAGGTACTGTGGGAAGATGGTCAAAAGCAATGTAGAAAAAGCTGAGGTAGTCCCATAGCTTATATTGCCATCTAGATATTTGCTGAATACACAAGTATATGGGATTTAGTAATGTCTTATGCAAGTTTCTCATAACAGTACCAGTAATGAAAAATCAGTGGCTGAATTTGTTGTATTTACAGGTTTCTAGTTGGTAAAGACAACTTGACCATTATGAATGTAACTGATAAAGATGATGGAACATACACTTGCATAGTTAATACTACTCTGGACAGTGTTTCAGCAAGTGCTGTGCTTACTGTTGTTGGTAAGAATACTCTCAAACTTTATGATAGCAAGACTGTGTTTAATTACTGTTAAGTATGAAAACAGTGTTAGATTTAAAATGAAAAGCACAAATATCATTTTGGTTTCTAGGATAGGACAAAGGAAGCGTCACCTATTTGTAAACGTGTTTCAGTGTTTTAAAAATATAGTCTTATCCTAAAGTTTGGCTTTGAATCAGCTACTTTCAAAAGAGTCCTGTACCTGCAGGACATATTTAGTTTCATGCTGTATAGATTTTTATTTGGATCATATCTGAGCTAACAGAGTAGATAATACAATGCAGAGAATTTGAACATAAACATTTAAAGTCAGGAATCTCTTTTGCAGCTAAATTATGCTTTAAAAAGGCTGAGCATGCTTGCTTGTATGATTTTTCAAGGATTTTCTTTTTAAAGTAGTTCTCTCTGTTAAGTTTTTGTGATTGCAGATTGCTGCAGAATGCATTCTTTGCCCCTTTCCCCAATCTGTGAGAAAGTTTTAAGTAATGTTCTGAATGGTTCTTACCTGAGTTCAAGATGAGATTCAGAGTCAAGTATGCTTCTGTTTTAAAATTGTGCTGTGATCTTATGCCTGCACAGGAATGACATAGTACTGTATCTCATTTGCCAAATGTCTAGAACTTATTTAATAGTTTTTGTAAGATTGTTTACTTTATTTTTTTATTCTGTCCTTATTTAAAAAATGGATAAAACATTCAAGGGTACTTTTATAACTTTTCAGTGAAAAATTATCAACAAATTATTTAAAATCAAACATTTACTCTAAATATATTAACTTTTCTTTGTCTCTAATAATTATACTCTTTAACTACCCACAGAATTCTGTTCCTTTGGCTACTAACTTATTAAATACTTTATATTAATGTTCTTTTCAGCTGCTCCCCCAACTCCAGCTATCATTTACGGTAAACTAATACTAAGTTTTCTTTCTATATCATCTGTCAGATATATTTCTCATTTGCCTATTGCCAAGTGCAGCATCTTTTTGTTCCCTTTTTCCTGTGTTTTTGTGTGTGTGTGGTTTCATCCCATTTTGCCAACTGCTTCATTACTGGAGTTCTGGAGTTTGGAATTTTGCAGTGCAGGCTGCTTTGTATTTTAAGGTATAAATGATTTTGAGAGAGAAAATATTTTTAACTGAGGTTGGTTACAGTGTGATAATGGTTTTCTCAATAGAGTACACTGTAATGCAACTTAGTTATAAAATAAATGAAAGATCTAAAAGATAAATCCAACTGTTCATTGAAATCTAATTCACTATCAAAGAACTTGTACCAGCCAAATTATGGTATGTTTTTTCTTTGTTGCTGCTTTTGATGGCAGCTTTGTAGGTCTGTTGTGCTTTATTTCATAATTTGTCTTCATTTTACTTCACTCATAAAATGGATAGGACCATATTGACCATTTTGGTTTATGATTGATGAAATTGCCAATAAGGAATTTTAAATTAAAGCTGAAATCACCCCAAAAAATCTGTCAGATCCAGTCTTAAATTTGACAGTATAAAGCCTTTGATTTGGGTTTTTTTTTTGTGTTTTGTTTTTTTTTTCTCTGAATTTGGGTTTTAAAATGCAAAAAAATATGCCTAAAACACTTTTGAGTGTTTAAAGCACTTTTATGTAAATCCTGTTATATTCAGTGAAAATGCTTATGTATTCTTAAATAAGCCTCCTCATTAGTCTTGATTTTTTGGCAGCAAATCATGTAATTAATTATTTTCAGCAATTTGGGATAGACAGTTGCATCTTTATGTCCTTTAAAGATGTATATTAACAGCTTGAATAGTATTTCAGGATTTATCAAAAGTACAGCAAAAAATAAATGACTAACTTGCAATTAGTTTCTATTTGAACTATGCTTGTTTTGAATTCACATGTAAAATATTTGTAGTGACTCTAGCAAAGCTTCCTTGATGTGAATGCTTCCTTATTTTCAGCTTTTATAAAAATACTTCTGGTTGCAATAGATCCATAATTTTTTAAAGATAAACTATCTGGTTGCAATAGATAACCATCCATAATTTTTTAAAGATAAACTAAACATGCAATTTCATAATTCTTTGTGTTTCATTACATTTTTATGTAACAGTGCAATCAGATGTAGAAAAAATCAGATATAGATTCTTGTTATGTATAGAAGTTTCCAGGTACATCAGTTCTCCTTTTTATCCCTGTTTTGTAACTATTGCATGCTAATGGTCATTAAGTTCTGCTTACATAAGTGAGTAGATCTGCACTGCTGTATTTGTGGAATTCTTTTTTATTGGAATGTAAGGAGTTTTTTTCAAAGATGAAACTGCATATCAACTCTGGTGTCATTATTTACTTTGTCTTCATTTGACTTACAGCTCGGCCAAATCCACCCTTTGACTTGGAATTGACAGGTCAGCTAGAAAGAAGCGTTGAACTCTCATGGATACCAGGAGATGAAAATAACAGTCCTATTACAAGTATGTTTGTATCTCACACTATGTTAACAGAATTATGTTAACTGTTCTCAGATTCCAAAGGGTGAGTTCTGAAATGAATTTTGTGTGCAACGTGGAAGAATGGTAAATTCATTCGCTACAGTTGCCATTTATTTACATAATGAAAATTCACTAAATGTGTTTTAGTGTACAGCCAAGCAGAAAAGACTTACTGTCCTAAAGGGCTGGGCTTTTCATCCAAGAAGTGTGCTAGTTAGCACAGAAGTTGATACTGATATGACCTCTGTCTGACAAGGTTCTTCTTATGAATATGTATAGAATAGACTTGTTCATTAATTGTCTGCTTCTGAAGGAGAGACCTACTGATATCTTGCGTTGACTCTTTTCTAATTCACATGAACTTGAAATAACATCAGTACCTCTATCTTAGGAATTATCCATCATCACGGATACAGAAGCTTATTCTTTATGAAAATATAAAGAAGTTTTTCTGATGGTTTGGTTTTTGTGGGGTTTTTTTGGTGTTTGTTTTTTTTTTTTAGCTGGGTTTTTTTTGGTTTTGTGGGTTTGTTTGGGATTTTTTAATTATTATTATTATTAGTTATTAGTCCAGACAGTTGAAGGAATCAAGCATATCCGTAAGACGGAGAAAATAGACATCTACAAAATTCTGTGACAGATAATTGATCTTAAATGCTATTATTCCTCACAGTAAAACATGATGAAAAATACTCTTCCTTATATGGAGCAGAGAGGATAGAGGGGGAATTAAGAAGGAAGGAAGAAGGATGTTACTGTTTGTTTGTTTTCCAAAAAATAATAGGATCAGAAAGATTTGTTGGGGCAACCTTTTAGTTGTGAGCAACTTAATGTAATAGTTTAATTATTTATGCAGTGTATTTTTAGCTAATCACTGCCACAAGTTACCAAGGCTGGTGTTCATGTTGTATGCAGAATAAATAAGTTAGGCTGGTTTACTGAGTGTTGCTCTCCAAGGTCTGATTCTGGTTGTTATCAGCACAAACACTGATCACAGACAGCAAGTATCAGGCATCTGGAAAATAAGTTTTGTAGAAACAGAAGTCCACAAATTTAAGAACACATCAAAGATTTTAATTGCATTTTAAGGAAGCACCAACAGATTTTACTGAGGTTATACACTTTCATATTTATCTAATGTCAACTAGTATCAACTAGTAAGATACTTTTAAAAATATAATATATGTAAGTAATGTAAATATTTGAATTGTATTAAATATATGGCTTATTCATATACTTATGTATTAGTGTTTTCATTTTTTTTCCAGACAAGAAGATACAAGTCTCTCCTTTGTGTAGGAATGAGATCACACTGTTCAAAAAGAGATGATACTAAGTGGTGTTGTCTCATGTAATTTTTTCTAAAAGTGAGATATTGCATGCACTCTGATATTAGAAATTGAACTCTTCTGACTAAATAATGCTGGTTTTTAATTATGATACAATTTATATTGTTGTAAAATAAAGCATTTGCTTCATGAGTAAGCTTATTTCTACTGTTGCTGCTGTTATCACTTCAAAGTGCAGATGAAGACTCAAGGATATCATTTCATCATGAGTGATCCCTTTACACAACTGAAATGACTGACACGCTAAATCTCTGTGAAAGCTCAGATAGAATTTTTTTCCTTTAAGTCTCCTATATGTTGTTCTATTAGAGTTGCAAGCAGAATGCTAGTTACTAGGGAAGCAAATACCAGTAGTGAAAACTTTTGGGGTGCTTTATTTTATTTTATTTTTTAGCATGTAGTGTCATGAGGAGAAGAGGGGAGATTCAGATTGGACATGAAGAAGAAATTCTTCACGATAAGACACTGGAACAGGTTGCCCAGAAAAGCTGTGGATGCCCCATAGCTGGCAGTGTTCAAGGCCAGGTTGAATGGGGTTTTGAGCAACCTGGTCTAGTGGAAAGTGTCCCTGCCCATGGCAGGGGGTGGAATTAGATGATCTTTAAGGTCCCTATGCAATAGTCAAAAATTTTCACGAAGACTTTGGTTCAGAGAACATAACATTCCAAGAGCTTTATCTCTGAACAAACAGCACCGTCGTATCTCAGGAGTAATTTGGGGCCAGTTCTTTCTTACTTCTCAAGGCAGGATGAAATCTGCAAGCCTCAAGTCCAGAAGGCTATGATTGGTACTACTTTCCTATTTTACTTCTTGAGCAGCTTGGCTCCTCAAACTGTCATGCGTTATTTCTAAGTGGTACTGTAATTATTCTTCTACAAGCAATTTCTAGATGTCCCTCAGAATTTCTTTAGTAGTGCAAACAGGATTTATTCTAAGTTATATTCTGGCATTTTGTCCCCACATATACATGAGAATAGGGAAAATTTTTGTTACACAAAGCACAAACATTTGATGCTCATGTATCTAAACTTAAGTTTCTGTGGAATGTATTCAGACTATACATTCTCCAATTTGTTGACTATATCCTAACAATTCCTCTAAAGTGTTTCAAAATTTGTGTTTTGATCCAGAAGCTTTGTTGGCTTGTTCATAGCTGAAAAAACAAATGTCCTTTTGTCTTTAATAATAAGTATGATTTTCTTTTTTGACGTCTACAAACCTAGCTATCCCTGATATTATATACTCTGTAGGGTCTTAACAGTAATCATTGTAATGTTCACACAGAGAACTCTCCAAGGAATTTAACTTCTGAACATATATTCCATAACTTAATTAGAAGATACTGAAAAGTGCTCTCAGAAACCTTCCTCAAGTATTGATTCTTGACTTTAAATAGTTCTTCACTAAGCCAGCCTCACTGGGGAAATTGGAATACTCAGAGTTTTAATACTGTATAGGTCGTACTTGTCAGCCTGATACAGTAAAACCAATATAGTTGTCAGCCAAATATTACTTTTGCATCAAAATTCCAATCTTATCCAACTTTCTTGCTGTGATAGTTCAAGGGTTCTTGTTATATTAAAGTCCAGTACCTGAGAGAGAGAGGGCTCTTGTAATAATGTGCTGCCTGGCAGGTAGCTGCATTAGTGAGAATACCAAATAATAAAAGTAAGGGTGTTTTTACTCTATATTCTATCCTCACCTTATGTACCACATATGTATTATACATTATACGGTTTAGAATATATATTGTGTATTATATATTACTTATTACATATATATTATACGTTATACATATTATACATCATATATGCTATAAATTTAATATTACATATGCATTATATATTTTGCATTATTTATTATATATTATACATTATATACTGTGTATTCTATAGTATATATTATGTATTTTATATATTATATGTCACATATTGTATATATTTTATAATCTATATGTTATATATTGATTACCTAGGTAATAGTTTTGAGATGTGCATTATAGATCTGTGTTCTGGTTTATGTGCTTACATTTCAATTTCTATTTTTTTTAAAGCAGAGATTGGATCACTCTCTTCTGATTAGCTCATTCAGAAATGCCTATATTGATTTAGGAAGGTGTTGCAAGTTTTGTCATAAAGTTGGATTAAATTTTTGTTTACAGACTTTGTGATTGAATATGAAGATGGACTGCATGAACCAGGGGTATGGCATTACCAGACGGAAGTTCCTGGAACTCAGACAACAGTACAGTTGAAGTTGTCTCCATATGTCAACTACTCATTCCGTGTGATAGCTGTCAATGAGATTGGCAGAAGTCAGCCGAGTGAACCATCTGAGCAGTACCTGACAAAATCTGCAAGTAAATAACTTTTCCCTCTTACCGGTGATTGATTTCTTCTATGAATGGCATTGAATTTGCTTAGAATGCAAACAACAGTCATTCTTGTTCACATGCAAATGTTTTATTTTTAGACCCTGATGAAAATCCTTCTAATGTACAAGGGATAGGCTCAGAACCTGATAATTTGGTAATAACATGGGAGGTAAGTTTGGGTTTTTGAGGTTTCATTTGCTTTCAGGTCTGTGAGTAGCTTTTTTCTTTTTTGAGAAATAATAATAATCTAACTGTGAGCATACTAGGAGAATATCCAATGCATTGCTTGCTTAAAACATTCTTGAAAAGGGGTAAAATCCAGACATTTCCCCATCTTTATTTTGAGGGATAAGCTACATGGAATTTTTAAATAAAATAAATAATAAATTAAGCTGCTGTGTTTTCCTTGAGTGATTTTTCAAGGAAAGCCTTTAATTTGGTAATACAGGGTGTTTTGCTGCCAGTTTAGGAAAACTTAAATATGTAAATTGAGATTTATCTCCAGTAGAGTCTAATTTTTAGAATGAATTCTAATGTGAATCCTGATTCTACCATCAACTTTTGTGATAAACTAAGCTGTTGTGCATTGTTCCACTTAAAATTTCTGAGGAAAAGTTTTCTCTCTAATGCCCTTACCATCATGATGGGAGCTCAAAGAGAGCCATGTAAAACCAGTTTCCCATCCCAGGCAAGGAAACATTGTCTAGGCAACAGTTTTCAGGGGCATGGTGTAAGTCTCTTTTTCCTTCTTCCACTTTTTAAGAAATACTTGAAAACAAGGTAAGTACACAGAAATCCCAATCTTTGGTTGCATGAGAATTAGCCAGGATCACAATTCAATGTGATTTTTACAAATGTATCAAATGCAACTAAACTGGCATCTTGTAAAAGCTAAATTGCATAGCTTGGAAATTTCAGCAGTGTTTCTCCATCACAGAGCACAGTGGTAAATTTCCAGTAACATTCTAAAGAATAATCAGCACATTTATATTTCTTTTTATTTCAGTCTTTAAAAGGTTTTCAGTCTAATGGACCAGGGCTTCAGTACAAAGTCAGTTGGCGACAGAAAGATGTTGATGATGAATGGACATCTGTTATAGTTGCAAACGTATCTAAATATATCGTGTCTGGTACTCCAACTTTTGTTCCCTATGAAATAAAAGTACAAGCTTTAAATGACCTGGGATATGCACCAGAGCCATCAGAGGTGATTGGACATTCTGGGGAAGACTGTAAGTTTTGTAATTTCACTCAGTTGTACTGATTAAAAGCAACTAAATATGTAACCTAAATGAGTATTTAAAATAGTAGGATACTGAAAAAGTGGGATAGTAGTTGGTTTTGTTTTTTCTTAAAATGAAGTAGTTTGGAGATAATAAAGCTTCATAATACCGTATAATATTAATCCTGAGGTCAGTTTTTTTAACATAGGAACATTTTAACTTACTCCTTGAGTGCAATATAAAGACTCATTCTGAAAAACTATGTTTGTGTGGTTTCCCATTCTAACTAGGTACTTGTTGCTCCTTTCCACACAGTGCCTATGGTTGCTCCAGGCAATGTGCAGGTTCATGTTATTAACAGCACATTAGCAAAAGTGCATTGGGACCCAGTTCCACTAAAAACTGTCCGAGGACACCTTCAAGGGTATAAAGTAAGTAGAGTCAAAAGCATTCAGTCTCTTATTTATTACAATAGATCCCTCTTCCTATATATGTGATTGTATCCAGATTGAAGTTACTGATGTGTAAGAAGACTCTTGCTTTTCAGTGAGCTCACAGGTTTTGCTGAAAAGAGCAACAACATTCATACAGTTCATTTAAATTTCAACAGTCTTCCAGCCTTGCAGTAGTAGTCTCCCCAGACACTGTCCTTGAACCATAAATAAAACAAGCTCAAGCCCCCAGGACTGACAGCAGACCTGACCACTAAGTAGTTTTGCTGTTATGGCTAGGACAAATGTGACAGTGGTATACCACTGAGTAAGCTGCAGATGCAGAAAAAGTTTCTTAAATAATTTTTGCAGATACAGATAAATCAAGATAAAATAGGTTAAAAACATGGCAATCCCTAAGCCCTGGTGGATAGGTATTCTTATAAAGCTTTATACACACTGAAAACTTTTAGTGGATGCAGAGTATGCTTGGAATGTCTTAGCTATTGGTGTAGCTTACAAAGGACATGATTAGCTCTTTTTAAACACATCAGAAAAATCCTACTAGCAAATTAATGAAATTATCTCAGTGAGATATACTATGTTATAAGGCATTTCAAACCTAAGAAGAACTTTTAAAATAATTCTTTTCATTGTTACTGCTGCCATTTTTTCCGTTATTCTTATGAATTCAGTGATTATTCAATACAGTACATGAAAGATGTGATGCTGTCTCTTTTACTGTCATTTTCCTCTTCCAACTCACTGCTTATCAAACCCATCTTATTAATGCTCTCTTTTAGTTTCAGCCTGCCTAGTGGAAAGTGGTCACCCATCTATAATAACATGCTTTGAGGCATGTTACAGGCTAACAGTTCTTAAAACATGGTGAACTATACCTTATGAGTTTCAATAGTAATGATACCAACACTTCAAGCTTTTGTTACTTTGTAAATAGCTTTATACACTAGTTGATAGGATGAGAGCTACAGGATGAGAGCTGGTGGTGTTGAAAAACATTAACTCAAGCCATGTAAAACATGGTAGCATTTAACAGTAATTAGAGTGATATGGAATATTGTTAGCAATTGGAAGCTGGTGTTAGTGTAACATCGCTTTATAAGCTATCTAGTTGGGCTTTGTAAGTCTTAACAGTTTCCTTTCTTGAATTCGTATGTGAAATTCCAGCTTCCTCCATTAAAGAAGTGTTTTGCAGTTGGTCTAAAAGGAATCATTGCATTGCTTTATCAGTTTTAGTGTGTAGTCATACATGCATAAAAATTATTCTGCAAAAGATGAACAATGATATGTTTGAAGGTGACAATCCTAGAAGTAATACAAGTCTTTGTAGGAGCAACTGTTAATATCTTCCCAGATATCATGTTAGAGAGACCGTGTAATAAAGAGAGTCCAGTCAAGTTGATTACCTCTGAGGCTCATCCTTAGTTTCTTAGAAACTCAATCAGCAAAATGGCTACCAGAAGCAGCTTTGTGGCATGATCTAATTGTCACAATACTCTTCTTGTCCTTAGGTGGAAATCTTTGCGCGAATATAACCTCAGAGACCTTTCAGGACTTGTGTTTTTTTTCCAGCCCAGACAAATATTTTGGTTCCTCTCCCATTTAAAAATGTCTACTTGGCTTTTGCATCATGGGAATAGTACAAGGTGGCAAAGTGCAAGTCTGCTTTGGAAGCTGTGTAGACATCTTGCTGAAAGAGCAAATGATTTGAATGAGTCTTGCCTCTCAGATGGACTTGCTGCTAACATGAGAACCATCACATAGTAATGCAATCCCAAGCCATAACTTGTGTGAAACTGGCTTTGAGCATTAGCAGAACTGGCAGGTGATAGGTGTGTAGAAATGACTGTTTCTGGATAAAGCCTGTTTCTGGAGCAGGAAAGCTCTATGTTGTGTCTCACCTGAGTTTATTAAAATTGCAGTTATTCCTACCTATGCAGGAAAGCTCTATGTTGTGTCTCACCTGAGTTTATTAAAATTGCAGTTATTCCTACCTATAATTGATGGATAATCATGAAAAAGCTTAGAGTTTGTAAATACTCACTGTAGATTTTCTTTTGTCTTTAGGTTTACTACTGGAAAGTGCAGAGTCTATCCAGAAGGAGTAGGCGACATGTAGAAAAAAAGATCTTGACTTTCAGAGGAAACAAGACTTTTGGAATGTTGCCAGGGCTGGAACCGTATAGTACTTACAAGCTGAATGTTAGAGTTGCTAATGGTAAAGGAGAAGGACCAGCAAGTCCAGACGAAGTATTTAGGACCCCAGAAGGAGGTATGAAATGAGAAATCTGGAGAATAAACTTAAATGTAGTATATTCAGAAAAAGAACACTAAGGGTATAATTGCTGATTTTTCATTTTCATAGAACCATGGAATCATGGAAAAGTTAAGGTTGGAAAGGACCTTAAGATCACCTAGTTCCAACCCCCATGCCATGGGCAGGGGCACCTCCCACTAAACCATGTCACCCGAGGTTTAGGGGTTTTATGATTTTGTACATCATAAAATAATAATCTGGCTCAATACAAAAATATTTTGAGAACTAATAATTCATCAGCTGATTTAAGTTAATCTACTCTGTATTTATTGTATATTCTTCTTAAAAGTTCCCAGCTCACCCTCCTTTTTGAAGATTACTAACCCAACATTGGACTCTCTGACGCTGGAGTGGGGTTCACCCACCCATCCAAATGGTGTTTTGACATCATATATACTGAAGTTTCAGCCAAGTAAGTTGATTATAGATATATAAGTTTAAGTTAGACAATAGGTGTACCAAATAGCAATCAGTTTATCAAAAAAAAAATATGTTAAGTTAGTGTATTATATGTACAAAAGTTATGATTGCATCATAGATACCAAGTTTGGAAAAGATTAATGTATGTTGACAATATGGATGACTGGAAAACTTCACTTGTTTAAGTACAAAGTTAGCTTTTCCCATTACTTTTATTTCTTCAAATCATGCATGCTTCAAAGAAAAATGAAAGTCCTAAATATAATTGACTGCCAAGTTAAAAGCAAGACACCACACTTACAAATCCCATATTTGAACTGCAGAGAAAATATTAGAAGTAGATCAAAATACACGACAATTATGCTGTTGTCTGCTTCTGCAGTTTTCATGGTATTTTACTCTTAAAATGAAAATTCATAGAGGTGCGATTTACTCGTATCAGAGGTATAAATCACTTCCTTAGGACCCCCATGCCACTGCTTATTTGCTGAGAAATCTGTCAGCAGTGGCACTGGACATTTAAGAGGTTTGTGTGCATGGAAGGGGCTAAGGAAATTTGTTTTCTTCCACTTACCAACTTCCACTGCATTGTGTACAAGTCACTTGAGTATCTTTTATTCCTAAGCATACTGGATTTATTATGAGGCAGCTAGTGTAGAGTTTCAGAATTTTTTAATGATCAGTGTTTCAAATGTGCGTAAGTTTGGATGATTTGATGTGGACTCAGTTTCTTTGAATTCAGATATTTACCCAAATGGAAGTTGTATTTTTGAAGCTTATAGGTGTTGCCTATCTCCCTGTTGAATTTTGCCTCGTGGAGTAAACCCTTTTTACTCAAAGGTGGCTTTCTTTTGAAACTGTAGACTATCATTCATATAACCTGAAATGGACAGTGCAGCAAACAAAGCAAATAGATACAAACAATATCAACAAAAAATCCTGTTTTAGCGCAATGATAATGTAGTCCATTTTCCTAACTACCCTTTTTTTTTTTTCCCTTGTGACAACAGTCAACAACACACATGAATTGGGTCCCCTGGTAGAGATACGAATTCCTGCCAATGAGAGCAGCTTGATATTAAAAAATTTAAACTACAGCACGCGGTACAAGTTTTACTTTAATGCACAAACTTCAGTTGGATCAGGAAATCAGATAACTGAGGAAGCAGTAACAATTATGGATGAAGGTAAGATGGGTATGTATAGAGGAAACCCATAGAATTTAAAAACCACTGCAAATTTTATTAAAACTATTTTTACCACTTCCTTCCATTAAGGAAATAGCCCCTATTTTTTTCTAGAGCCTTCTTAATTAATAGAAGATTTTAAATAGTTTTTAAGAAAAGGTGTGTAAAGGTTTTCCACAATAGTAGAAGTCTCCAGAAAGGTGTAAAGCCCCTCCTGTTAATATAAACTTACAAGTTCTAGGTCCTCAGCTTTTTTGGGCTTCAAGGATGCATGTAAGTTTACCTTTGAAGTGATCTTCCTCTGTTTATGTATTCTGCTTCATTGATCTGCTCTGGTCACAGGGAACAATACTGAAATAGAATCATAGAATCTTTTAGTTTGAGAAAGATCTTTAGATCATTGATTCCAGCTGTCAGTGAAATGATGCAGCTTCATGGCTAGTGGAAATAATTTCTCTTTTGAAGTATGCAACAACTTCTATTAGGTCTCAGCTTTTTTTTTTTTACAGAGCTGGCAAAAACTGTAAAGAACCCTGCATAAATAAATTTTTCACATATGGCCCCAAGTAACTGGTGACATTGTATAATATTTTAAAACTTTTAAGTATATTCTTCAGTCCTGGCATTGATTTTTACATTATTGTCATTCTCGATCTCTGATTTTGGCAGTTATTTTGTTAAAGATGTTAAGCAAAGGGAAAATTTTAGGGGAAAGTATTTTATGATTTTGCACATCTTATTGTTAGAAGTCTATTTTGATACCATCTTTTCACATATTTTTATGCTTAGTAAAATTATAGTTTATTGGAATTTCCATAGATGAGTTGGTATGCAATGCAGTTTCTCTAATGCTGTATTAAGCTTGCATATAAACGACATTTATTTTAAATTGTGAACCTTAACAAGCATGAGCCATGAAATTTTGTAAATGCATGTATATTAATTTTTGTCTTGTAATAGTCTGTCAGTGTTCAGCATAAGTGGGTCATTTCTAATTCATTTGAATTAATACATTTCATCTAGTCTGCATGCTTTTCTGTTTTATAATGAAATTATATATGTATGTTCCCGTTGGTGTTGTATTTAATTATATAGTGTTCCTGTTCTTGTTTTCCTCCATTAAAGCTGGTATTCTTCATCCTGCTGTAGGTGCAGGCAAAGGTAAAATGAAACTGCATGATTTGTTAATGTGTGGATTTTGCAGTGTTGCAGATGGGGTAATTGCAGTGGTAAGGACAGAAAATCTTGGACTACACATTGTTATACAAAGTGTTAATTAGTGCTGGAAGAAAACATTTGTGGGTTTTATTGGGGTTTTGGTAATTTCTTTTTTTTCTTTTTTAAAAGGAATACAGAATTTTTATTAATACCTTTCATCTTAGTATTTTGCCATATAGTTCCATGCGAATTCATTAGCTTTGCTTCAGCAAAGTCTAATTATTTCTGAATATTTAACAGATGTATGCCAGTGTCACAAATATTCAGGATCCAGGTGCACTTGCACTGATTAGCTGGAGTAGAGCAAACAGCTCTTCTGCAAAGGAGATTTTTT
This sequence comes from Psilopsiagon aurifrons, assembly GCA_025447955.1. Taxonomy (NCBI): domain Eukaryota; kingdom Metazoa; phylum Chordata; class Aves; order Psittaciformes; family Psittacidae; genus Psilopsiagon; species Psilopsiagon aurifrons. The sequence continues at coordinate 9,881 of JAOEHY010031449.1, read as the reverse complement.
TTTACTGCCTGTGCCATGTGCAATTTTTTTGTTGTTTTAAAAAAGTGCTCTGTTGTTCTCACTGCTGATTAATGCTACCTATTTGATCACATTTATTTACAAGTCAACTGTGCACAAGAGATAGATGACTGACAATACCCTCTGTATACTTCTCAGTTTGAGTATCAGCTTGAATATACAGGCAAATGGCTTCCTGCTGTCTTAGGTTCACAGAACTTGTGAATGAGTACTTGAGGATATTTCAGTGAGTGGGACCTATTGTCAACCTTATTCTTGAATTCAGTAATACTTAGTTTTTTATGATGCAGCTCTTCTGAATTTTTATATCTTCACTGTCAAAAGCAAAGGTCGTCCAGAGGACTGTTAGGTAGCTGTAAGTCAGAAAGGTGTCTTTATATGTATATGTCATTTTGTCACAGAAGTGCCATTGACACCAATGAACATCTGTGCTTCAGATTCTCAGACCATAACCATCCCAAATCAAAATCTGTGCATGAAATACCCATTTTTTTTTTACCAACTTGGAGGAGGTAGGATAAAGTATATTTTATTTCCACTTGGAGCTCAGGTATTTAGAAAAATAATAGCCATAAAAAGGAACTTAATTTTCTCAGTCTCATAAGATTCAGACTATAATATACATATGTATGTGTGCATTTGTACATATATAATATATATATTTGTACATATAAGTGTATTCTAATATGTGACGCATTTCTGGTTAGTGTATGGAGTTGTGGATTTATTTTAATGACAGCTCCTTCTGTTTTTCAGTCTAGTTATAGCTGAGAAGTCAGCACAGATTTGAACACTTCAGTCTGGCTTGTAGACTTGGACATTAACAGCAGAAACATAAATTAAGTTCTAATTATTTATAGCTGGCTATAAAAACTCATGAAAGGAAAAATGGATTCTCTCTGTGAAACTGAGAAAAACTGAGGTCTAATTATAGCTGTATCACAGTCTGTGGCTAGCAGAAAGCATCTTATTTGTAAGATCAGCTGGAGCAGGTCACATTTCAGAGCTGTCATCTCAGATTCTCTGAAAACTAAGCAGATGTCTTCATTTGGTTCCATGCTGTTTATGGTTTCAAAGTTTTCACATATTCCTGTAACATCTAGCTCTTACTATTGCAAAGAAAACTTTGGAACTGCAAAGAGGATGGAACTGAAGTCATGGCATCTGTTAGGGCATCTGAGTTGCTGCAGGTCTGAGATGAATATATTGGTTACTTATGTTAACACATTAACTGTTTCACTACAGATCAGGGACCATGAGGAAGGATAAGATTACCATATTACCAAGTACTAAGTGATTTTGTCTCATGAGTGGGTGAATTTGGAAGATAGAAATACTCAGCCCATTCAAGGAGCCGTACCAAGCAGAGAATTTTGATTCCTCCATTAAGTGCAGGAGGGCCTGTATGTAGATACAATTCCTACTAATATGGACCCAAACACAAACCAAGAGATAGTGAAATTTGGATAATCCCAACCTTTTTGTGACCAAAACCATATAATTTTGTTTGTTTGTTTTGAAGGGCAGAGCTTACTAGAAAATTTTAATTATCCTTTCTTTTTCATTTTGAGCACGTTCATCTTGGAAGTTAAGAAGACAATAGGTTCCTGATTCAGCCAGCCTAAATTGCACTGGAATTTCTCTATTAGGTGTTTTCTGCTGACAGGTGCCAGCGAAGACCCGCATCATGGCCAGTCAGAAACATTAAACAAAAGGTCCTGGAAGACCTGAAATCACTCAAACCAGGGCAAGCTGTGCCACTTGTGACTTATTTCACTTCTCACTCAGATTAAAATTTTACATTAAAATGCAGAGGGAAGTATTGCTTCAGTGAATCTAAGGTTCTTAGAGTGTCCCAATATTTTTATTGTCGTTCTGAAACACATTGCCTGTCTCTTGCCATCATTTGTCCTTTGCCATCTTTTGAGACGTGTGGGCCCTTCATAGTCTTTTATTACTTTAAAAACAATGAGAGTAACCACAGTCTGCTTACTGCTGCACCTGGGATTTTAATATTTGTCTCAACTGAGTTTGGTTATAATGACTGTGCTGGTGTTAAGTAAAGAAATCTAGTATATTCTAGACCAGTAGCTAGAGAAGCAAGTTTTGTGCATTTTTTCCAAGAGGTTAAATAAAAATTTTAGTTGAAAACATGAAATATGAGGTCAAAGCTAGGGAATTTAGATGAAGGAATCATTTTTGCTGTAGCTTGAATAGACAAGGGGGGGGGGGGGGACAGTAAAAGGCGAAAGTTATTGGTCCCCTGTAATATGGGCACGATCCTAATAAAAAAGTTCTTTAGACAAACAGTGTCATTGAATCAGACAGCACAAGTACAATGGATGTTGGCAAATCACAAGAATTGAGTTTTTTTTCTTCTCTAAGGGAAACTTAACAGAGGAGATCCATGTCATTCTCTCAGAAGCCCAAGAGTAAATCATGAGACACATTATTTTACCAGATGGCCAAGATGTTGTGCTATAGTTGATACTCCTATTTGGCTTGCGCTATCATTTTTCCTTTCTAATACTGTAGTGTTATAAGTGATTTAAATGTTATCAAATTATGGCACTACGCAGAAAAAAATAAGTGTTTTTTCTTCTTAGCAACCTGTATTCTGAATGTGTCTGAAAACTGCATGTGTAAACATGATGTATTATGCCCAGTACTAGATAAGCAGTGTGTATCAACATCTAACGACAAGCATGAGGTAACAGAAGTGTGAGGAAAAAATGGGAAACAATAACCTGATCACATACATACTAATTACATTAGCAGCTGGAATGTGACTGAGATCATCACTGGAATCAAGCCTTTTCCACCATTTTCTGTTAGAATTTTTAAATAACTTGTCTATAGAGGAAGGAAGAGAATACAGATTTGACCAGTAGTAGAAATGAGAGTTGCTGATTGAAATAAACAGTCGCGTGGGCTCATTGCTGTGTTTGTTGTAAGATAAGGTGTAAGGAGTCATGGCATGATGTGTGAGTCTCATTTCACAAGCCTTCTTGTTTCTTCATTTTGATTTAGTCAACATTTTTATTTGAAAGACATGTCTGCATATACAGACAATGAACTGCAACAAAAACAAGGTTGTGAGAGACAGTTATCTTTAATTGAAGCTAATGCTTCCTGTCAATGCAGTACACAGTCTGATCTGCCACATTTATGTGAACTTCACATCACAAGTATTATTGATAGAAATACTTGTTTTGAAAGGGAGAAAAACAAATAGTCTAGCCTCTGGGTGTGAAAGTATTCTTTTTTCTTCTGACTGAATTTCCATTATGTAGCTCTTGATTGTAGGCTAGAAATCATTCTCAAATGAGTTCAAAGCTCTGATCTCTTTGAAAGGAGTAGTCATGATAGGATAGTCATGGAGTCATAGAATAGTTAGGGTTGGAAAGGACTTTAGTTCCAACTAGTTCCAGCCCCCCTGCCATGGGCAGGGGCACCTCACACTAAACCACGCCACCCAAGGCTATGTCCAACCTGGCTTTGAGCACCGCCAGGCATGGAGCATTCACAACTTCCCTGGGAAACCCATTCCAGTGCCTCACCACACTTACAGTAAAGAATTTCTTCCTCATATCCAATCTAAACTTCCCCTGTTTAAG
>JAOEHY010031447.1:0-31239 GCA_025447955.1 Psilopsiagon aurifrons | reverse complement strand
GTTTTTCTTTTTTTTTAGCTTCAGATATTTGAGAGCTGAAAAAACTTTTTTTTTTTTTTTTTTTTTCCCTAAACTTTAGAAAACATTTTTCACTCTTTTACACACACAAAAAAGTTACAAATATCTTTTGTTCTGTTGGGGCAGGGTTGTCTTTTATTAAGTTTGGTTTTAGGCAGAAAAAGAACTAAGTAAATGCTGTAGAATTTTACTTATTGTAAATAATTCACCTCATTCCTTGAAACCGTGTGACATTAGAAGCAGTTAGAATTTATAGCCATGATTGTAGAACATGGAAAATTTGCAAATGCAAACAAAGTAATTAGGAAGCTGTCAGAATTTCCAGAAGCAACAAAATGATCTTCAACACTTGCCTTTTTAGTTTTACCCATTTGTAGCATGCAGTGGACTTTACAACTTTCCCATCAGATTTTGTCCTTTGGTTTCTAAGAATTGCTTACCACTGTTCATGAATTATGTGTAAATGAATCAGCTGTTCAGGACTATTTGGTATGTTTTGTCAATTGGTACCTTTTAGTATAGATAATGACAATTTAATTGTTAGAGTTAAAACTACAGTTAAGTATTAAAAATGTGGATGATTAATAGCAGCGTTATTTCTATAGGGGGCAAAAATTAAAAACTGATTGTGCTTAAAGTCTGGAAACAGTTTAAGACTACTGTGTGATATCTGTATTTGTATGCTTTTGCATACTAACTCATAAGCATAATTAGTTTTCTCCTGCCTGTGAACGTTATGGAAAATGGTGGTATAAATTTGCCTCCTATGCTAATTCTAAATGTTAAGAAAATTGATAGCAGGAAAACGTGGAAAATGTTTAAGATGGAAGAGGGTAGAAATTTTATATAGACTTTATATGAAGACACTACTGTATAAGGTTTGTTCAAATGTATCTCTTTTTGTACATGAAACTGAAAAATTATCAAATAACCTTCCCACACAAGCAGTTCAACTGAGATGTGTTTTGGAAGGATCAATTTGTAGAATGGATTCAACAGTGTATAGCTTGAGTCCAAGAAAATGCTGGTTTGTAAGTAGCTTCTCAGCATCTAGCAAAATATTTCAGTTGGAGTACTGCAGATAATCGAATCAGAAATATTCCTAGGCTCCTGATATTGATGGTTCAAAGCCCAAAAGCTCATCTGAAGTCTCGCGATTGAAGCTGTTGCATGTTCATGCATTTTAGTTGCCAAGTATACTGTAGATATGTATAATAAAAATAGACAAGTTACCAGGTTAAAAATGGGTGAACTTGGGCAGCATGCTTTCCATTTACTGCAGATCGCTATTGTTCAGTAGTCTTTGTGTAAGTGCATGAAGTCATGTGAGGGGTTGTGTATTGTGTCCTCCCCTTAATACTGAACCTGCAGTCTAATGATATCTTTAAATATTTCTCACAGATGCCTTCCAGGATGTCAGATCTGTCAGCAGCTTGTCAGGTGAGAGTCCTTTGTAATTACAATATTTATGAATATTTTTTTCCATTAAATAAGTGCTTTAATAGGATTTTAAAAAGTTTTGGTCGGTATTGCGGATGACAAGTTGGTGAAAGGTTAGATATAAACCAGATACAAATAATTAATAAAGAACTGTCTGCAATACATAGATCACAGGTTTATAAATGTTCTGTAAATTATTTGGCTTAAAAAGAATAATTCATCTGGCCTTCAACTTGCTATCTCAGTGAACTTCAATACATAATAATTATTGTAATGAATTCTTTCTATAAATATGGCAACAAGGCTTGCTCTGGAAAAGAGTTTTATATAATATTTAGAATGTTTGCTTTCGAAATCTGGCGTATCTGTTGTAGATGAAAGAAGCTATTCTCTCTTTTTTTCTAATAATAGTAATTACTCAAATATTCTAATTGATATGGTTGGGTGCAGGTGCTGTTGCGGTCGCTTGGTCAGACAACATGCTTGTTTTACTTCAAGTCTTGCTATGAAATACTCCGATGTGAAGCTGGCTGAAAACTATAATCAGGAAGTAGAAGACTGGTCAGTGGAAAAACACACAGAACAGACCTCTACTGATGCTTATGGTGTCATCAACTTTCAAGGTGGCTCTCATTCTTACAGGGCTAAGGCATGTATGACATTTGCTTTTTTCTTACTCTAAACATGTTGATAGAGGTGATGTATGCTTCATTCAACTTTATTGAAGTTGAATGCTGAAAGTGTCACCCATATTATGACAAACTAGTACCCTCTTCTAGTATTTTTTTATTGTGATCTTTTCAATTTCCGTTTTAAAATATTCATTTTTCATAACAAGTTGCTCAGATCTATCAGGATTAGTTGTATTCATGTACAGACTTACCCTCAAATTGCAAATGGTGATAAGAATTTATAATCACTTCAGCAAAACATTGCATTAAGAATTTAGTGTCACTGTTTCAGGCTTCATGAAAATAGAGCTTACTCATCTGTGCTGCTCGCTTCCTACTATTAAATTTTTGTAGCACGTGTTAAGTGACGTCTGCTATCTTAACCTCTTCATCATTTTCAAACTCTGAAAAAACAATTTAAAATTATGGGCAGATGTGGAATATGCTTCTTTAGTAGGCATGGTCAAGATGATTAAAGCATGATTGTGCTGATCAGAGTAACTAAGATTTCTGGGAGAAGACTTAGTTAAAAACAAGCAGACCAATAAATCAGAGCTTTGGAAACCAACTCTAAATTCACAGACAACTGGAAATTCTGACTCACTCTCCACAACCTTTTTGTAAAAGTTTTCTAGTTGTAGAAATAATTTAATGTTTATACAGTTATAAGCTGCAAGGAGTTTTGATGCAGTTTGGCTTCTATTGCAAAACTGGAGTGCTTGAGTGAGAGAGCTGTGTTCTTTATGCAGCCAGCAGAGTCCCTAAGGATTGTCCAGTGCTCTAGGTCAGATCATCTCTGAGAAGAGAAGGGCTCTTCGCAGAGTTATTTCATGTTCATAATAGCAGTGTATGAGTTCTTTGTATGCTTAATATAGCTTAAAATTGCTGCAAATCCTTTTCTAGCAGTACAGAAATAGCAAGCTGCCTGTACTTATTTCTGTGCTTCTGCAGGGTGCTTGTGGGGTTGCTCAGACCTGTTTATTGGAATAGTGACTGTTTCTAGTTAGAACTAGATTCAAGTAGGGCTCAATTTCTGTGTAATGTCCCCATCTCTATTAGACAGCTTGTATTAAAGATGTAGCAGTATTTTTAACTGATCATCCATCTACGTAATGTCCCACTGTTATATGCAGTGAGTTAAAAAACTGCTAGTTTTGAAGTTTCCTGTTAAAGAATGTAGTTTTCTTTCCCACCAGGAATAGAGAAGAAAAAGCAAGCAACTGTCTTTCTGTCAAACTTTTTTCAGGGGACATGCAAGCCTCTCCCCAGCATATGGCATAACTTTTATAAATATTTCTGGATTTAATCTAATTTAGAGACCATCCAGTGCTTTCATGAAGCCTTATTTTTCTAGGTCACTGTGCCAGTAGGATGGAGTAACATAATATTTCTGTAGTCATTCCCATTCCAAAACCTTGCTTTCAGAACTGTTAACTGTCTTGTCCTTAAGTCTGCGCTTGTTCATTTGTTTTGAGAACGTGAATTACATTTCCATTATCAGGAACTGGATAATATATCCTGAATGCATCCTGGTTCTTTTTTTTACACACTGATTTTGTGATGATTTAAGAACCTTGTAACACTTTTTGTACCTTCAGTATGTGCGATTGTCGTATGACACGAAGCCTGAAGCTATTCTGCAACTTATGCTTAAAGAATGGCAGATGGAGTTGCCAAAGCTTGTTATATCTGTACATGGGGGCATGCAGAAATTTGAACTTCACCCACGCATCAAACAGTTGCTTGGCAAAGGTCTCATTAAAGCTGCAGTAACAACAGGAGCCTGGATTATAACTGGAGGAGTGAACACAGGTAAAGAACCAATGAATGTGTATAGTTCACTGGACTGCAGTTTATATGAGCCAAAGTTTTAATGGCTGCATAGCTTCCTCTTAAGGCAAAGTAAATGTGTGTGCATTTGATCAAGTGAAATTAAAATAATAAGTTTTGAACACCTGTAGGTGGAAGTGAGCTGCTGTTTTGTCTTGTAAAGGGGAAAAACACAAAGGTGAAAGGTTGGGGGTTTGGGGCATTTTTGTTTGGTTTTGGGGGGGGTTGTTTGGTTTTGAAGCTACAAGAGGAGAACCTTAACACCATTAAACCAAGTACAGTAATGTATTGGAAACTGTTTAGTTCTCATTAGGCTCATGTTTATTTTGTTGGGTTACTGATACATAGTGTCAGTACTTTTTTTTTTATCTTCTAGTAGATGTAGTGTGGTGCTTTTTCCTTGATGTTGTGTCAAGTAAATTCCCAGATCCTTAAAGGCCCAGTTAACTAGTAAAAAGTTGTATTTCTTAATAAGATGTGGCATTCAATACATTGAAATCTGTTTGTGCACAAACAGGTGTTGCAAAACATGTTGGTGATGCTTTAAGAGAACATGCTTCCAGATCATCTCGAAAGATTTGCACTATTGGGATTGCTCCATGGGGAGTGATTGAAAACAGAAATGACCTTGTTGGAAGAGATGTAAGGATAAATTACCTAATTGAAATAACGATTTACCTGACTTATTTTTTGACAAATCTGCTCAAGTGTGTGTTTTCACTTGCTCTGCATCATTGGAATAATTGCTTTGCTATGAGGATCCATTGCCATCTGAGAGTTATGAAAGATGATGTAAATAAGTTGCAAAATGCAAATGCACTAGAGAAGGAGCTTGTTCTCATACTTAATCCTTCTTCCCTCCCCCTCTAATATTACTGAATCAAGTAACAAAAATGCTAATGTATTACAGAGAATTCACATTTGCATAGGATGATAAGTTAAAAAAAAAAATTGATGCAGAGTCTTCAATGCTGCTTTAGGGAAAAACAGCCACAGGTTTTCTCTACAGACATAAAGACATCTTTTCAAATGATCTTTCCTCTGTTATTCTTCAGAACAGAATCCTTTTGTGATTGTTACCTGCTTTCCTGCACAAAGTTAAGATCTGCAGCTCTTGGTGTATCCTGATCCAAGACATGGTTATATATGTTTCTTGTTAAGCCACCAAAAAGGTGAAGTTTCACAGAAACGAACATGAATCTTTATAAGTAAAGAACATTGTTGTATGCTTATACTCTAGGTGGTTGCTCCATATCAAACCTTGTTAAACCCATTAAGTAAACTGAATGTTCTAAATAACCTCCATTCCCATTTCATTCTGGTGGATGATGGAACAGTTGGAAAGTATGGAGCAGAAGTTAAATTGCGGAGAGAACTGGAAAAAACCATTAATTTACAACGTATCCATGCAAGTAAGTAATTCTGATGCCTAAGGTCTGAGTTTTGCTATGTTTTAATGAAGAAGATACTTCCACCAAACACCTGAATGAGAAAATAGAAAAATCAGTCATTTTTTTTTTCCAAGTCTGAATGATTATTTGCAATTTTCAACTGCTGCTGTGAACCCTGGATATTGCTGGTAGGTTTAAGATTTCTCTGGGACCCGTGAGGAGGGTTCTTTTGAATGAAGTTGTCAATTTTTGCTTTGATAAAGCAAATGTGCATCACTTGAGTTTTTAGTATGTTGTCAGGATTGACTTGTCTGATTGATTTGTGGTTTTAACACTGATGACTTAGAGTTTCAAAGTAGGGCAGTTGAGTTTATAAAGCATCATCTGTGTTTGTGCAAATAAACTGTGACTTAGTGTGTTCCCAATTATGGAGCAATTATGATTTTTCCCTTCTAGGAATGCTTTTGCAATATTCCCTGTCAGTAGAGGGTTTCCATGTGACTGTGCAAATTGCATATGTGTTGTCATCTTTGGAAACTTTTTGAGGGGAAAGTATATGGGAAGTTCCCTAAAGAAAAATATTCACTTTTCTGCATTACTTCAGAAATATGAATATCTATGAATAATCTCTTCTGTTTTGTGGACTGTATTCCATTTTACATATCAGCTTCTTTGCAGCACTTTCCCCTCAGCCCAAAGTATAAACAGTGCTTGAAACTCTGCATTAGCACCAGCTAAAATATCTGGCAGGCAGCATTATAATTTTTATTCAGTAAAAGGGGATACTTGATTTATTAAATATGTAAAATCAATCTTAGCATTCCCAATATAACATTGTCTGGTTTTTATTATTTATTTGCAACTTTATAGGAATTGGCCAAGGTGTGCCTGTAGTGGCACTTGTATTTGAAGGTGGCCCCAATGTCATACTCACGGTTTTAGACTTCCTTCAAGAAAGTCCTCCAGTGCCAGTTGTAGTATGTGAAGGAACTGGTAGAGCTGCAGATATATTGGCATATGTTCACAAGCAGACTGAGGAGGGAGGGTAAGTCCTATCTAAATATGAACTATCAGTCACATGCAGATGGGTTTTGAGACCATTCCTGAATGAATTTATATGAGTGCTTTTTCTGTGGAAGGACAAAGGCTAAAAGCAGAGAGTGTAACCTTGCCTGTGATGCAGCTTTCTAGGTTGGCTACAATAATAGCTCTGGCTAAAGACCAAGACTTATGGTTCTAGGTTCTTCCCAGATACTTTGTACCAGTCTTGCCAAATTCCATAGCATATGCTTGTTTGAGCAATACCTACAAAAAGGATAGGAGAAGTCTACACACCTATATCCTAAATAAGGAAAACATCTGTTGTGTAATTTCAGTTATGTGCAATGGTTTTGTTACACCATTGTAACTGGAGGTCCCAACTGTCAGTTTAAATGCCCTGCTTCAAATTTTAACTGAGCCACAGTAACTTAAGTGATAAATGTGACTGTTAAGTGCACACAATAGTGTTCCTCAACACAAATTGGAGCTAATTAGACCTTCCAGAGATGCGAGAATAACACAGAGCGTGAAATGTTACCAACCTGCTTTGAAGATACTGCTTGACTACACTGAATGGAAATAATATTCATGTAGGTAGCTGTTGCATAGTAGTAACTTTCCTGAAAAGGCATCTGTCCTGGTTTAACCCCAGCTGTTTGCTCACTTCCCTGCCAGTGGAATGGGAAAGAGAATTGAAGGGGAAAAGTGAGACAACTCGTGGGTTGAGATGCAGTTTAATAGGCAAAACCACACATGCAAGCAAAAGCAAACCAAAGAATTCATTCATCACTTCCCCTTGCCAGGCAGGTGTTCAGCCATCTCCAGGAAAGCAGGGCTCCAAACACCATCATTCTGAACATCCTGCCCCTTCCTCCTCCTTTGTCCAGCTTTACCTGCTGAGCACATCATCAGATGGTGTAGAATATCCCTTTGATCAGATAGAGTCAGCTGTCCTGGCTGTTTCCTCTCCAATTTCTTGTGTACCCCCAGCCTATTTGCTGGTAGAGTGGTGTGAAGAGCAGAAAAAGCCTTCGCTGTGTAAGTACTGCTCAGCAGTAGAGAATATCTGTTATCAACACCGTTTCCAGTACAGATCCAGAACACAGCCCCACACCAGCTACTGTGAAAAAAATTAACACTACCCAAGCAAAAACAAGCACAGAATCAGAAAGAGTTTCTGTATTGTTTCTTTGAGTAGTCTTAAAGCTGGATTTTTTTACATGCTACTGTTTAGTGTAGAAAACAGCAGTCTGTTTTAAGCATAGTTTCAAATAATAAAATGGATTTGATTAGCCTCCACAATACTTAATGATTTCTACTTAGCTTTGAGACTTGCATAAATCCTTAAACATATTGGGTCCTTACTGCAGGCGTTGCCTTGGAACCAGGAGGCAGGGATCTAATATAGCAGTAAACCAAACAGCTTTGTCCATAGTAAGATCAGAAGCAGGTCATATTCATCAGAGGAGTGAGTACTTAATATTTTGTGTCAATGTCTTTTACTTGAGAGTGTCTCAGAACTGGGTATGGGAAGGAAAGGCAAAGAAGCCGAGTTACTTCTCTGAGGTAGTAGTAGAAAGTTGTATATTGAGCAACCTGTATTTGTGTCTGAAGGTTACCCAAGATTTTTGCCACTGAACCAGTAATAAGCTTATAGATACCAAGGACTTTGAATGGACATGTTGCAGCTAGTTACATGTGGTGGTGTTCTTACCGTTCATGTATGACAGTGTGTTTTCCTGTTTGTTTGTTTGTTTGTTGCAATCTCAGGAATGTCCCTGAGGGTGCTGAGCCTGAAATCATTTCAACCATCAAAAAGACATTTAACTTTGGTCAGAGTGAAGCAGTTCACTTGTTTCAGACACTGCTGGAATGCATGAAAAAAAAAGAACTGGTAAGTAGATCTTGCCATATTTTTTTTATGCAAGGTGCATGCATTTTTGAGTATAATATTAAATTGTATTTCAGTGTTGTGTATGATCAAGAGTCATTAAAAGATCCTCCCTGGACATAGTAGATCTTTCAGGTGTAAAAGATAGACAAATAGAGTTTCCATGTGTACTTTATCTCATGGCTGAGAGACTTAATTCTTGCCATTATTTCTCTTAATCTGAGTTTGTTGTTTCCAAGCCTGTTTGTTTTCATACGACAGGATTCTAGTTTATAGTGTGTGCGTATTTTGTATTTGGGTTGCTTTGATTTTCGAAAAGGCTGTGACTATTTTTTTTTTTTTCTTTTTTTAAATGTATCTTTTAAAGCAAAAGCACTTTATAGAGCTCTATATGTAGCCTGAGTTCAGATACTGGTATTTCATTTGGACATCATGTTATGCTGTTCTGAGGTTTAAAATTGTCATATTTGGCTAAAAATGTTGGTGGCAGGTTAATCTCATAACCTAGAATGATCTGGAGGTGTAAAGAGTACTGTGTGGTGTTTATAGACAATAGAAACTTGTAATTTAGTGGAAAAAGAAGTTCAAATTGGTTGAAGAGTGTTATGCTTTTTCTTGTAAAGGATTGTCTTGTGTGGCTCGCAGTCAGAAAACAAAATGAGTGCACTCTAAAGCTAAGTTTAAATCAGGCATAGGCTTAAATGACATCAAAGATAAGGTAACTTATTAATGTATTTTTGTTCCTGACATAAAAGGCTGGAGCCAATCACCTTTGCTTGAAAATAACTTTAAAAGTATGTTTTTCCCATTTTACTCTTTTGGGCAGATCACAGTTTTTCATATTGGGTCAGATGAACATCAGGACATAGATGTTGCAATACTTACAGCATTGTTAAAAGGTGAGACTTCTAATTGTAAGAGCTATTGCTTAGTGTTTATGTAATGGAGTATTTTTAAAATAATATATTCTGTAGAAATGTTTAGTTTTTAAGCAAATAATTATCTATTATGTTTTCACGTTGTGTAATACGCTACTGTGTAATAAATGGTAAAATATACTGTATTGCTTTGTGGTGGATTGCTTGATTTGGCCTTTTTAGGAAAAAGAATGTTTGTTACCTTGCACTTTAATTATTTTTTTTTCTCTCCTTGTTTTTGTTTCTTAAGGCACAAATGCATCTGCATTTGACCAGCTTGTTCTTACACTTGCGTGGGATAGAGTTGACATAGCCAAAAATCATGTTTTTGTTTATGGGCAGCAGTGGCTGGTATGTAATGATCGGGTTTAAGCACAATGATATTTTCTAAAAGAGAGAAACTCAGTTTGCTATGAGAATGAATCTTTTTACTTTTTAGAGAGAGGCTACAGAATACTGACATGTTTATTTTGAGGACAGTAATTCTTGCATACTGCACAGTCCTGTAGCTCTTTTGTTACTGTGTATTGAAAATGGCCTAAAATTTTTGAGATGTGCTAAGTGTTCTGAATAATTAGGGGAGAAAAGACATTGTGAAAGGGGGAAGCTAAATTCATGTTGGTCAGATGCTCTTTTCTTTCTTACAGTTGCATGGTCATAGGAAGTTCTTAAGAACATCTAGCAAAACGCACTGTTGGCAGCACTGCAATGTCTTTTGAAGGGGAGAACAAAATGTCTGTTTCTTGTAGTTTGCAAATTAGTTTGAAAACTGCATTGTGCATCTTGCCTTTTTCCCATACTACTGTAAAAATAAAACACAACCTCACATGAGTGTGGAGTCAAAAGTACATGCTATAAGGCTTGTTGATAGCAATGATGGTTCTGAGCATTTTGAAGCAAATTGAGCTTTAAATGTTTTATGTATTTGTGTTTAATCCAGTATCAATCGGTGAGAACAGCTTGACTATGTTAAACCAAATATCTGCTTAGTCCCATGTACTGTATCAGTAGGAGATGCCAATGGGAAGATTAAATCTTCAAAAGATTAAATCTTCAAAAGACTCTTGTTCTGCAATCTAAGTTCAGGGGTGTTTCTGAACCAAGGATGGCATCTTTATAGTTCTTGACATACAAGGTTTCCCTATTCCTGTAAGTTAGTGAGGTTGATCTCATTAGTGTAATCTAAGTACACTTACTTTTGTGATGTCCCATTTCACTGGTTCTCTGCAAGCTCTACCTTGTTACTTACTTGTTACAGGTTGGCTCTCTGGAACAGGCTATGTTAGATGCCCTTGTGATGGATAGAGTTGCATTTGTGAAACTTCTTATTGAAAATGGAGTAAGCATGCACAAATTTCTTACAATTCCCAGGCTGGAAGAACTTTATAACACGGTAAGTGAATAATAGTTTTTTAAGCTACTTTTAGAACAACTTTTTAGTTGCTTGGTGTGCACCAGTCTGAAAGCCATAGAGTGTTAGTAAGGAAGGCTCATTCATATGAGGTAAGAGATGAGAAGTGTGTATTGTCTGGCTGCTTTGTAGTGCCACAGCTGCTTTCTGGCTCTCCAGAAATGGTACTACAAATATAGTTTGTCAGCAGGATGTTCATCTGTGTTTGATGTTGGGGATGGATACTAAAGGAAAATTGCAGCCTTGTTGTGGAGCATATGAAGTATGTAAATCACAGTGGGGAAGAGAACAAAAGAAAGTCAGATGGGTGAAACCTGTGCACAAAATATGAGGTGAACCTGATCCCATGACAGGTCTATAGATAGTATTGTTATGGCTACATAAGATGAATTCTGTCTATAGCAGAGTGGTACAATCGTATGATCATAATAGTTGTTTATTTTGTGAACCTGCAGAGTTATGAATATTACATAGAAAAATTTTGTGGCTGGAGGTGTTGATTTAAGAATTTTAAGGTAGTTTTGTATAACATTAGCAAATTTTGGTGGAAGTTTTTTTGTTTTGCTCTGTTAGATGCTTAATGTGAGTAGTACACAAATGGGACTCAGGCTTACATTAGCATTCTCATCTGCTTTTGAAGAAAAAAAAAGTGGAGAAAAGAAAGTATTCTTTAGCTAACAAAGGTCTGTAAAGGAGTCCATGTGATTGCCTTTTGCTTTCTATTTTTAATTAACCTTTTGTGGTGTTACTTTTGCACACTTGATATGCTTTTGATTGAGTTCTGTGTGGGAGCTTGAGTAACTATATGTCACAAAGTGTAACAGTTCATGAACTCGCAGGAAATCAGAGAAGGAATTAAAATCCACTTTGGTAAAAAGAAGGAATATTCAGACTGAAAATCTAAAAATCAGGGGAGTTTTACTGTGAATCCTGGGACACTGTGAATGTGAATATCAGTCTCTGTGTGTTCCTGTAAATTAAAATGATTGTTTGTTAAAACTTGTCTCTATAATATTACATTTTTTAATAATGTAAAAACCCCATGATGTTGCTGTTTGCTTTCTGGTGAGTTTTTTTCTCCTATGTGGACAAAGTATGGGTGTATTAATTATGTCTTAAATTAAAACGGAAGTAAAATGCAACAGGAAAGGGAATAGTCTATAGCTAATACAGTCGTTTGAAATATTTGCATTTATTTGATGGCTACTGTTTGAAAACTAGGGTTTTTTGGGGTTGTTGGTTTGGGGTTTTTTTGAGCCAACATGCAAAAGTATTTGGCTTCTACCGTAATCTTCTCATGTTGCAATTGCACTCTTAATTTCTCATTCTAAATTTCCCCCCACTTTCTTTTTCTTTTATCATAAAGAAACAAGGCCCGACTAACCCAACACTCTTTCATCTTGTTCGGGATGTCAAGCAGGTAATGCTGTAATGTAAAAATTTGTGAAAAAAATTAAAATCTGTCAAACTACAGAAGTTGTGGGGTTTTGGGTTTGTTTTTCTCTTTTTTTAAAATAATTTCTTATGTTTCACTGTTAATTTAATCTTGGCTTTTTCAGTTAGGTTTTATTGTAAGTAATAAGATACCTCTGCAGACATTCTGTTGTTTACAACATTTGCTGTTGCATCCTTAGTGTTCTGATGCCAGAAAGGTGTTAAACCCGATGAGTGTTTTTTTCATCTTACTTACAATTGTTTTCCTTCTTGGGGGGGATAGAAAGCTGGTATTCCCAGCTAGGAGTAATTTTGGCTGTTAAAACAATAGACAAAAAAAGTTGTCTCTTGTTTCCTATCCCCCAGTCCTCCATCCTTCCCGTTTGTGTCCGCCTCCTCAGATGAACATCTACTCTACTAGGGAAGATCATGCGAAAAAGAAGCTATCACCTTGTCTTTTTTGAAACTCATAAATATGGAGCCATATAGATTATTTTTTTAAGTCATGAAGAGTTTAATTTGTTTTTTATTTAAAGCCATGGTGTAATATGTAGAAACACTCTAAGCAAGTTTTATATTATAATTAGAAAAACTAAAAATGCCTTTTGTATTCCCAGGGAAATCTTCCCCCAGGATATAAAATCAACCTGATTGATGTGGGGCTGGTTATTGAATATCTGATGGGAGGAACTTATAGATGCACATATACAAGAAAACGTTTTAGAGCGATATACAATAGTCTCAGCGGGAATAATCGGGTATGTGGCAGCTGGATAATAGGACATGCTGATTCATGTACTCTCAATTAAAAATAACTACTTAATTTCAAGAAAGATTGAATCCATATTGTTTTGTTCTTGTCAATAGACTGGTAATAGTAAGGCCTATTACCAAACAGCTGGTAGCTGTTTTGGTGTTGAGGACAAATAAAAAGTTTTGTTCTTCTGCTTCTTATCCTAACAGATCTAAATTCCTTCTTTGTTATTTCCACTGTCCCTACTCATACGGGAAGAATGGGCACAAAACATGCAGACTCACCAGGCTTGGGTTGCAGATATCTTGGCTTCTTGTAAAACAACAGATGTAACTGTTTGCTTTGAGACTACTTAAAAACCCCAAAACATAATAAACAAAGAACTTGTTAAATATCCAGTAGAAATTCTGGTGATGGTTGTTATGTAAGTTCCTCACTGTTTCTGTTGCACAGTAAATGTTTAATTACTCAACTTAATTGCTCAACTAAATATCTAGATATGAACAGATTATTCTGTAATGCTTAATAGTTAAGAGTAAAGAAACCAAACCAAACCCTGACCCGTTATTCTTCTTGCAGCGATCTGGGCGAAATCCTTCAAATACTACCCCTCAGATGTGTAAAAGCCACGAGCCTTTTGGTAACAGGGCAGACAAGAAAGAAAAAATGCGCCATAATCACTTCATCAAAACAGCACAGCCATACAAACCAAAGGTATGGATGTGTGAAGGGAACGTGGTGGGTCTACTTCAAGTACTTAAAAGTGGAGAACCTGGTTTAAATCAAGGTGCTGCTGAAGTATGAGTAGCAGCAGTTCTACTGACTTAAAAAGCTGGAATTTCAGCCTTGCTTTTGTACTTGTTTATAAACTGTCTAGCGTGCTTATTGGATTCTGTAGTGTGTTTATTGTTCTGAAGCAGTCTTCTGGATAAGCTTTGATATGTTAGGGAGGAAAAAGCTTATCTTTGGCATCGTTCTAACAATGGGGGGGGGACTCACGTGGTTTGTAGATGGAGCAAGATTTGACCGTATGTTACTGGAAGCAGTCTCCATGAGTTTCCTCATTTGTATGTAGTTATATTAGTTAACTGCTTTGCTTTTGATCTATAAATCAAAGTGATTCAGTCTCCCAGTTACTAAAGTGAGTTGGACTGAACTGAAATCTTTGAAGAAAAGTTCCAGCTGCTTTTGAAGTCTTTGGAATGTCTTTTTTCTTTCTATAATTATATGTAATTTGGTATTGGATCACTAAGCATTTTATTTCAAGTTATGTAATGACCAAGTTCGGAGATTTAAAATGTGACTTTCTGATTTTATTTTAAAGATTGACACTGGTGCAGAAGAGGGAAAAAAGAAAAGAACCAAAGACGAAATAGTAGACATAGATGATCCTGAAACAAGACGCTTTGCTTATCCACTCAACGAGCTTTTACTTTGGGCAGTGTTAATGAAGAGGCAGAAGATGGCCCTTTTCTTCTGGCAGCATGGGGAGGAGTCCATGGCAAAAGCCTTAGTTGCTTGCAAAGTGTACCGTTCAATGGCATATGAAGCAAAACAAAGTGACCTTGTTGATGATACTTCAGAAGAACTGAAACAGTATTCTAAGTAAATTACATTTATATTGTTGAAGATCTTGCCTTGAATTTTACAATTAAAGTAGTGGGCTATATAATAATAAACCCCGAAATTGTATTGGCACACTTGAAGATAATTCCTTTTTGCAAAAAGGATTAAGTGGCACTCTGTAGAATTTTTACATTAGATATTGCTCTCCCTCGAGAGCTGTTACAAGTCAGGATTTATAGTTAGATTAAAATGATACTGAGTGTGCCATTTACTTACTTCCATGTAATTTCCTTGCTTGTTTTAACAGCTGCTTGTAGCCTAAATATGCTTTTAATAGCAGTCACAGACTTACTTGTTGCAGTTCAAAATTACTTTTCAGTGAATCTGTACAGAAGGGATGGGTAATAATCCCTTCAAGGTATGCTACTGGGAATTTGTACAAGAAAATTCAACCTAAGCTCAAGGTCATTTCTATAGATATTACATTTTGTTGATTTGTCTTCATTCTAGCGAGTTTGGTCAACTGGCAGTTGAACTGTTAGAACAGTCCTTCCGACAAGATGAAACTATGGCAATGAAATTACTGACCTATGAGCTTAAAAATTGGAGCAACTCAACTTGTCTGAAGCTAGCAGTGTCGTCAAGGCTTCGTCCGTTTGTAGCACATACTTGTACACAGATGCTGTTATCAGATATGTGGATGGGAAGATTGAACATGAGGAAGAATTCATGGTACAAAGTAAGCATTGTCACAGTTTATTGGTGTGAAAAGGATAAATGGAATTCATGCTTAAATGCAAGGAAAGCAGGTGTTTAACTGCTATTAGTGTAAAGCTTTCAAAACTATAACTTTTGTAAAACAGTCTTCTATAACATAATCAATACGGGAAGTGATTATTGAAAACTCTCCTTTTGACACTGTATTATCTTTTCAAATAAGGTACAGAAATGTAGAAGGCAAAACCCAGGCAAGTAGCCTTTAATCACAGGCTTAAAGAGATCATGTGAATACTAATCCACTAATAAAAGCATAGCAGTCAAAAAAATTAACAGACAGAATGTCCTTTGTAGGAATATAGGTTCATGCATTTTGGCTTTTTACAGGCAGCACATAAGGCCTGATGTAGAAAAGCTTTGTGTATATCCTATTTTGGAGGAAGATACTGAGCAAAAGCAGGGTGCAGAATTAAATAAGGGTAGGCAGATCAAGGATAGGTTTTCCAATGATGCCATTTGTGATACTGATCAATTTAAATATGGGAGCTGGTTATTTGTTAGAGATGGTGTACCAAAAGCTAATTGTTGCCAGGAAAATAATGAAATAAAACTTTCCCACAAAATATCTACAAGCATCGTTTAACTTGTGACCTACTAAAATCTTGTTTGATAACTGATTAACCATTTTCTTGATTGCTTTGTAACTGGCTAATCACAAGGAGTAGCTTTCACTTACGCTCTTCATCCATACCTTAGCTCATTTTTCTACCATAAGTTAATAAAAAGTAAAAAAAAAAGAAAAGAAATCCCCCCCAAATAATCCAGCAACCAAATCACAACCTCCTGTATGCTTTTTAAATACACCTTGACATACAAAGTTTCATGGGTTATGGGAGTAGGTTAATGGACAGAGTGCAAGCAGAGTTATCTCTCAATCTTCAGGCTTGGAGTACATTCTTCCTAGTGGCTTTTAATTTTGGAATTTGTTGATTCTTCCCTTTGCTCTATCTTCAAGTTAAGGAACATTGTATGTCTATCAGACATAGCCTCTTAAGTGTGTATATAAGTAGTAACAACTAATAGTTGTCTACTTTTTTTTTCCAAGTGAAATTTGGATAATGTATTTTCAGAGGATATTCTCTGTGTTACTTCATTCTGATACTTTTAATATAGCTATGAACTATTTGCACTTAGTTTTTATCTTTTCTAGGTGATACTGAGTATTTTACTCCCTCCTGCTATATTGCTGTTGGAATATAAGACCAAGGCTGAAATGTCACATATTCCTCAATCTCAAGATGCACATCAGATGGCAATGGACGACAGTGAAAATAACTTCCAGAATGCAGCCGATGAAATACCTATGGTAATGTGAGGCAGGGGAGAGATATTAAAACCAATGTTTATAACTTAAATAATTATATTTAAAAATCAAAGCAAAAGTTAAAATTAATGTCCAAAAGCATGTATTTCTGTATGTGAAGTTAACAGTCCTTTCGTTTTAGGAGGTTTTTAAAGAAATAAGAATCTTGGACAATACTTTAGAAAAACATGATATGGAGACTCCAGCAAAACCTAAAAGACTTCCAATTACACAGAAATTTTATGCATTTTATCATGCACCAATTGTGAAGTTTTGGTTTAATACGGTGAGTTTTCTTTTGTGTAATGTGTATTTTATCTGTAAATCTGAAGCAGGTTTTTGGGTTCTTTTTCCAGTGTGTACCTCTGTGAATGGAATTGAAGTTTAAACCCTATTTTTAGAAAAACAAGCAAGAACCCCTTACCTTGCTAGGCTGAAAATGAGAAGTACTTGGTTTTGAAGAAATGCATATGCACATGCAGTGCTCCAGGGTTCAGAGGTTTTTTTTTTCAAGTTCGTAATGTTGGCTTTGAGAAATAGTTTTTTGTTTTTAAAAGTAATTAGCATGAACATTTTTCTTCTATCCCGAGTAATTAATTTCATCAGTTGCAAGCAGGAGTTCTGTATTCGTTTATTAGGCCAAAGTGTTCATGTACAGCTTTGTTTAAATTACTGTAATAGAAACTCTAAAATCTGTACCAAAGGAAAACTGTAATAAGAACAAAGCTTTGCTAGCACTAAATAGCTTATTACAGCTATTTTTCCTCTTCTAAGAAGAAAATAGTTTTATCCCCTTACAAATAATTACTTGTCTGCTTAAAAGGGTAAATATAGTACTATAATCCTACTTGAAGCTTTTATTGTATACCACATCAAAAGTGTCCGTGAACATCTATAAAGAACCCTTGAGTAATAACATGTATAATTTTCATTGCTTTTTTTAGTTGGCATACTTAGGATTCCTCATGCTCTACACATTTGTGGTTCTTGTGAAAATGGAAGAATTACCATCCGTTCAAGAGTGGATTGTTATTGCTTACATTTTCACATCAGCAATTGAGAAAATTCGTGAGGTATGTCTGTAACAATCTGGGATTTTAGTTTTCTTTGTCAATTTAAACAGTTTGCTTTAAATTGTGTTTATAAACAAGAGAACCTAAGAAACTTTTGAGAAGTTTTATACAAATTTTGAAATGACAGAAATTTTGCGTTCCTCTGGCCCAACTAAAGGGGTGGAAAGAAGGGCTCGTTTTTGTAACAGCAACTGCCTCAAAAGTAGAAACAAACCATAAAACCCAAGCAACCAACCATAAAATGCCCCCTAAAACCAAAATTCCTTTTTAAATTGTTCAGCAGGAGGAAACATACATTCTTCTTGTCTTTGTTGTAAAGCTGACACGGTTAAAACACTGATTTGGATTTCTCAGTGTGAAACAGCTGTACATGTAAATAGCTATTTCATGTTTACAAGTATAAAAATGATAGTGATTCATATATTTCAGTGTGGGTCGTTGTGCAATGAGTGTGACCATGACTTTTGTTTCTATTGCAGATATTTATGTCAGAGGCTGGGAAGATTAATCAGAAGATTAAAGTGTGGTTCAGTGATTACTTCAATATCAGTGACACAGTTGCCATTGTCACTTTCTTCATTGGGTTTGCATTAAGATTTGGAGCAAAGGGGAATTTTGGTGAAAACACTTACAGAGAAAATTATGTCTTTGTTGCTGGAAGAATAACATACTGTCTCAATATAATTTTTTGGTATGTGAGATTACTGGATTTTCTAGCTGTAAATCAACAGGCTGGCCCTTATGTTATGATGATTGGGAAAATGGTAAGTGCTACTTTTGTTACTGATTTTTTTTTTCCAAATTTAAATGTGTTTTTCTTGCTGTGTCCATTTGTAACTTTTTTCAAAGTTTTATTGAGAAAGAGGTTGCTTATCCTGGTTTGCTATGTCAGCAACTCAGTGTGCAGAATTAGGTAGATGGTATATAACTTGATGAGTTTCAAAGCAACCACTGATAGAAGGCTTCCTTTATTATGGAGCTTCCTCTGTCATATATGTGTAAAAAACTGTCAAATCTTCCTCCTTTAGTCTGTTTTGTTCTTAGATGTCAGACTTGAATGAATGTAATGATGCCTTTTTTTTCTTGATTCATCTAGCATTGCTTCCCTTTTGAGTCTGATACGTATTTATAGTATTGGTTTTCTTGCCTTTATCTTCTCTACTGCCAGATTTTAACTTCTTTTGTGTCCTAAAGCACCTTGTATTTTATGCTGGAAAAAACTGGAAATAGACTGTGGCTCTGTTCTGGTCTTCTCTCACACAAACTATGTTCAAACTGTATAAAAATAAATAGCAGTTTTACTGTCAGCGAGCTGTTCTGAATCTTTAAAAGATGTTAATGCTTGAAAACTTCATATAGGAAGATGGAAGAGGTTTTGTTTTTCTTGTCCTATAAGTGGTTTCTACAAAGTTGAATCCTGTAACTACTTCAAAATGTGGGCATCAAGTTGCTCATTTCTCACTTTGATTTCTTGCAAGAACATAGGTTCTGTGTTTCAGCCCTTGGAAAGCTATCTGTATTTCTGTATTTTGTGCAGCTATTGAGTGCACTTAGGAAGGAATGTTTCTCTTTATAAGCTTCCACTCATCCACAATAGATATTTGAGTTACAAATGAAATAATCTCAGTTGCCTTTGGCTGAGGATGGTAATGTGCTTTAAGAAAGAACAGGAAAAAGGCAGGGTATTTTTTACAGGGTTTATTATTTAACAGAATTTTCTGACTGAAATATAAGCATCTCTGACTCTTCTATACGTAGAATTCTGTCAAGCTTACACAGTCACTGTAAAAGTGTTTAACATTGTGGAATCATAATTACGACCTTGTGGGTTAACTGACTTTTTTGTGTGTTAATAGGTGGCCAACATGTTTTACATTGTGGTAATTATGGCACTTGTACTACTTAGTTTTGGTGTTCCCAGGAAGGCAATACTGTATCCTAATGAGTCACCATCTTGGACTCTTGCTAGAGATATTGTGTTTCATCCATACTGGATGATTTTCGGTGAAGTGTATGCCTATGAAATTGATGGTAAGACACTGCAATTTTGAAGCAAGTAAGGAGAAAACTTACTTTGATAAGGTCTATGAAATTCTAATTTTATGAAATGAAATACCCAATATTGTTGACCTTGATTCCATTGTTGGATTGTCTCTTTGTGGGTTGTAGCTGTGTAACTTCTTGACTTGACCTTTTCATTATCATTTATAAAGCTTGAATGGCTTAGAATGAACACTCTTAATGAATGAACACTTAATTGCAATTTCTTACAAGGCTATTCCTAAAAAGATTTCTGTCATGCCAAAATTTTAGCTGTGGTGGTATATTACTCTTTTTTTAAAATCCAGTAATATGATCTTAAGGTCCTTTCCAACCCTAACTATTCTATGATTCTACTGTAGTATTAACCAGAAACATTGTCTCCTGTATTTTTCTGCCATATTCCTAAATGCATGGAGAAATTTTGAATTGCAGACCCACTGCATCATAGCTGGTTGCTGCAATCTTTACAAGTGACTTTTTTTTGTTTTTTCCCTATCTATACTTGCTGGGAGTTCTAAAAGTTGTATGTATTTTTCTCTGTATTTTTTTCCCAACACAGTATGTGCAAATAATTCTGATGAGAAAGTTGCTCATCTTTGTGGCCCAGGAACATGGTTGACTCCGTTTCTTCAAGCTGTCTACCTCTTTGTACAGTACATAATTATGGTTAATCTCCTTATTGCATTTTTCAAGTAAGTATATGGATAATTGTTAATTTTTGCTTTGATAAGTTTCTATTTCACTGCAATAAGATGACAAAATAAAAGGAGCTGATGCCAATTCAAAGCAATCCCATTTGCTGGAAGTATTTTCAGGTTCTAAGGCACCTACCTCCCCTCCCACCACCCCAAAAGCCACCTTGATGTGTTAATATTTCTTCTGTTCTCCTCATCACTGCAATGTCTCCTCATCACTGTGATGTCTCCTCATCACTGCAAGTCTGTGAGAAAATGTGTAATGTGACTGATAAATGTCATTTCTGTGAGGCTTGGGGAATCAGAAGTTTAAGTGAATTTGAAAGTATTTTGTAATTTCTCAAAAATGAAGCAGAATAGTTTCTTAATCTGTATTTTTACTGTTGTTCCTAAATTCATTTAATTTTCCTTAGTTGGTTGAGTTGAAAAGAAAATTGCCTTACAGTTCTGTGTTTGATTTATAGAAATAAACAGCTCACAAAGACTTCACTAAGCTCACTATAAGAATTAACATTGAAAAGTGACAGGCTGCAGAATTTATGTGGTCTGATGGCAAAACCTAGGTTTAGTTAGAAACGTTTGCTTGATAAGCTTGAAATTTTATCTCAATGTAGCTTATTTCTGAGGAAAGGTACTGAGATGTTTCCAGATGAGAATTTTTTAACCCTGTCCTTGCTTTGGACCCTAGTATTTCCTACTAGGAAATATGTAGGAAATTTCCTACTAAGAATATGTTTCCCACTTTCATTAAAATAGTCTGTAGTAATAACCCAAAGTATTTGCTTTTGTCTCTTACTCAAATAGCTTCAGAATTGTTTAAAGAAAAAACCCCAAAACCAAACACCAACACCTACCTCCCCTCCCACCAACCCAAAAGCCACCTTGATGTGTTAATATTTCTTCTGTTCTTCTGTTCCCTTTCAGCAACGTGTATTTACAAGTCAAGGCAATTTCAAACATTGTGTGGAAGTATCAACGCTATCATTTCATTATGGCCTACCATGAGAAACCTGTTCTGCCTCCACCACTTATTATTCTTAGCCACATGGCTTCCCTGTTCTGTTGCGTATGTAAAAGAAGAAAGACAGACAAGACTTCAGATGGACCAAGTATGAACAGTTATTATCCAAAAGAGGCAGTAATTTTTTTGATACAATTAAAGCAAACTGTAAGAAAAGTGCTATGTTCTTAATTATGTGTGTTCTCGAGAAAGTCAAAGAAGGTCTTAATTTTCCATGGTTTTAATATTGGTGAAGACTGTTTCTGTTCAAAGTTTCAATGTTTCTGAGTGGTATAATTCACAGCCCCTAGAAATCTCCAGTCAAAGTAATTCCTGAGAAAACCTAACAAAACCAGATCAGATTTCCTGTTAGTGTTAATGGGCGAAGTTGTTTTTTTTTTCTCCCGAAAAATTCTGTTCTTATTAAACCCTTTGAAAATTTAAAAAGGGAATAAAAACTTCAGTACATATGCATCTTCTTAACTGTTAAATCTCTTTTTAGAGCTCTTCCTGACAGAAGAAGATCAAAAGAAACTTCATGATTTTGAAGAGCTGTGTGTTGAGATGTATTTCAATGAGAAGGATGATCAATTTCATTCTGGCAGTGAGGAGAGGATTCGAGTCACATTTGAAAGGTAGAATATTTGCAAATAAAATTGCTGAATATAGGAGCTTAGAATTTCTTTAGGCTTTTAACATGTGTTTTTAAGGGGGGCAAAATGTAGCTCAAGAGCTGGAGTATTTATGCAAACTTTAGATGATGTCTTTCTGTTGCTATGCAGAAACTAATATGGGGTTGAAGCTTCCTGATCTGTAGCAGCACTCAGTAAGCTGAGGCAGTCATATTATTTAGTTTCTCATGATTCTTTAACAAACTGAATAAACTTGAAAAAGCATTGTAGGCCCTCTGTTGATACTTTTTGTTGTTGTTTATATTCTGATTCAAATATGTACAAATGTACGTACTGTAGTGAATGTTATCTTGAAATTTCAGCTGTTTTTTCCTCATTAAATGGGCAGAAAGGGTTACAACGATGCTTCTTTTGCATATTGAGAAAAATACTTCTCATAGCTATTTCATACTTTGATTTTTCTTAGGGTGGAGCAGATGTGCATTCAGATAAAGGAAGTTGGTGATCGTGTCAACTACATAAAACGGTCATTGCAGTCTTTAGATTCACAGATTGGACACCTACAGGATCTCTCTGCTCTAACTGTGGATACTCTGAAAACACTTACTGCACAGAAAGCTTCAGAAGCTAGCAAAGTTCATAATGAAATCACCCGGGAATTGAGCATTTCAAAACATTTGGCACAAAACCTCATTGAGGATGGCTCTCTAAGATCTTCGGTGTGGAAAAAGCACAGCATTGGAAATGTCTTTGGTTCTTTTCCACAAGGAGGCTTTGAAAGTAATAATGCTTTACTCTGTAATATTCCTTTAAGGGATGAAAAAGATCCCCAGCATAAGACAATTGGTCAGGAGTTGGCTCCAGTTCCCCGAAGAGAAGAAAAAAACTTCCCAGAGGCAGGTTCCTCAGGCAGTGCCTTATTTTCAAATGCTGTTTCTCCTACAGAGCTTCGCCAGCGAATACAGGCTTCAGAGATCTCAAAATCCACTAGTAAAAGTAAAAAATTAGGCAATTCATCCAACAGCATGCCACATGTAACATCCCCAACAGCTAAGTTTTTTGTTAGTACCCCATCTCGGCCCAGTTGCAAAAGTCAGCTGGATTCTTCAGCAAAGCATGAAGAGACTGTTTTCTCTAAGGCTACAGAAGGAGATAATAATGTAGAATTTGGTGCATTCGTGGGTAAGTATAACAAAGTAGATTCTGAATGTCCTGCAGTCGTTATTAGCTGCTCTTATCCTCTTGCTTCTGGCTCTGCTTGCCTTGCTTTCACCCAACCTTGTGTTGAAAATGGAGGATACGTTAATTGTGGTTTCATTCATGATGAGAGTGACACTAATGGTAACTACAGCTGCAGAGCTGACAAATGTGATCACCAGTCCACTGTCAACTTATCGAAGAGCAAACCCCAAAGGAAGTTCTCTTTGTCAACTGGCGACTTGACATCAGCAGTCAACTGTAGCGGCTCACATGGAAAATTGAATATTAAAGATGAACTTTCCAAAAGTCAGCATGTCCATGCAATGGAACTACAAACCCAAGATTTATGTTCTAACATCCTTATGGGACTGCTTCATAAACTGTGGACCAAATCTAAGCCACAAGGTTTGACTTATCAAGAATTGTATGGTATTTTGGGTGTATTCTGGTTGCAGGTGACTTTATTCTACCATTTTGCTCTGCTTCTTTTTGCTTTTAACATCTCTAATTTCCCTGTATTGCTTGAATTTATTTGTTTTAACTTTAATTATAATTTCCTTATAATTCTGTCATATAGACAATATTTTTCTGAAAAACATTAGCCAGTTGTTGAGTGCAGCAGTTCTGTTCAATTAGCAGCTCTACAACTTGGTATGGGCACTGTAGACAAACTTTTTTGTGACTCATAAAGCTCCTACCTTCTCATTGCATAAATCAAAAATATTGTCTATTTTTTGACGTAATTACAGAAGACTTCTTAGGCTGATGGAATCCTGAACAAGTATCTTTGTGATATCTATGTCAAGCTGAGGGATCCTCCTATACTACATTTCTAAATACTGTTGTAACTGGGATCTTCCACTGTTGCCTAAGCTAATGTATCTTTTGGCAGTTGTTTTGGAAGTTTCCAAAGTCCTCTTATTAAATACAGCGTTATGCATCCGCTCAAGTTTTGCTTAACAGCAAAAACATGCACGTTTCTGGTTAGAGCTACTTACATATTTGAACAGTAAAACAGTGGCAGATTCATTGCAAAACACAGGTGTGGGTTTACTAACTGATTTCTGTGAAGTAGATAATGCTTTAAGTATGTCTAGTGTATGGCAGAAGATCACAATCTGGAGTTGTGAGGTTGCCTGCAGAGGTTTGCCTTGCCCAGAAAGGTTTGTGGAAGACATAAAAATTTAAATCTTTAGACGAGAGTTTGTTCTACTCTGTGAAACTTGGAATTGTAAGTAGTTACCTACATGCACTATCGTGTGTGTGTAGGAAGAGTATCTACACATTTGTACACTCCTGAGCTTATTTGTTTATTTTCTTATGGTTTTAAAAAAGAAAACTTTTTAATTCAGAAAGCAAGACTAAACAGAAATAAGGGACAGTGTTTGTCTAACTCTTACCTGGTCCTTACATGTACTTCACCACTAATAACTTTGAATACTAACTATACTTATTTTGCTGAAGCCGACCTTTTAGTGTGTGGTCCTCTGACCTCTCTAGCATTTAGAACATACTCTTCATTCTCACTGTCCATGTTTTATAAAGCTTGTGATACAATGCACTTTTCCATTGTAAAGCCAGGTAGATTTTTTTTCATGAGAATGCCACATGCTTGGTGAAATTCTGAAAAGTATTTCCTGCAGCTGGGAGGATGAAGGGTATATTGTAAAAGCTACCTCAAAGAAATTGCCTATATTTTTCCTTCATTTGTCATGCATACATAAAAATCCTGTCATTCAGACTGCCCTGTTCCTTCCATGTGAGGAACATCCCCTTGAGTGAAATTTTAGTTTTACTTCTTGAATTGTGGTAATCCACACCTTAATGCAGGAAAATCAATATTCTCATTAATATTTTATTACACTGATTTTTACTTTAGTGTGTTTAGAAAGTCTTCTCTAGTGCAAATGGGGACACAGAACTCTCGACTCTTTGTAACCCTGTGCTATGGTGATGAAACTATTGGCATGGTCAGAACACTGGAGGTTGCCTTTGATTTTGAATACTCTTTTTGAATTCACTGTGTCAAAGGTCACAGAGACAGCATGGAGTTACAGCGGTTTAAAGAGGTGGCAAGCAAAATGAAAGAAAGAAGTGCTGATATTGAGGTAAGCATGGAAGACATTCTGTTAGTGTGTTAATGGGGATAATTCTTTAACCATAACTTCATAATGTATTTTTTGAAAGACTAAGAGAAAATAGAATCAGAGACCTTGCAAAATGCATCCTGGAAGGACTGTGTATCTGGTTCATGATTTAGAAAGTAAATAGTGTAAACTCATGCAACATTAACTGCACGTCAAGGACTGATTGTTTCATAATATGATACTAATGAAATATTAAACAAGAACTGAGGTTGTGAAAACTGAGATGACTACAACTGTGAACTAAGATAAAATTATCGTGCAATTAGTGTTTAATGAAACATTTGGCACTCATAAATTTCAAGATCAGCATTTAGGAAGATTTCAGTTATTTACATTATACTTAGTAGAGCAAGATGATAATGTATATGATTTTTTTTAAGTGACAAAAGCTGTTCATTATACTTCCAAGAAGAAAAGGCCTTTCTAATAAAACTTGTCATAACCTTAAATGTATGTATAATTTCCATGTTCTGAAAGAATAAAAATAACAGGGAGTGATTAATCATAACAGCCTTGTCCTCTGAGTGCTACAGTATGTGTAAAAAAGCAAGTTTTCTCACTGCAGCTGTTAAGTTAGTAAATATGACTTACCATTTGCAATTACCCCTCAGTCGGGGGAGAATCTGACTTGAGAATTGCATGATGACCATTTGCAAAGTCAGTGTTCTGCTCATCTGGATTGTTTGATAAGTATAATGTGTGACCTTAAAGCTTTTAGTGTGTGTGTGTGGTTTTGGCATAGGTTTTTTGGTAATAATGTTTACGGTTTGCTTTGTTCTTTTTTGAACAGGAGCAACAGGAAGACTTCAAAAAAGCTATACTGGAGGGCATAGAGACAACCAGACTTCAAGTAAGTAATGAAGGTTTCCATTTATTGAGACATTATTTTCTGCAGATACTGAATTTGTTCTTCACAGTGAAAACAGGGGAAAAAAAGTTGTACAGTTGAACCTTTGCACAAATACAGACAGATGTCTCCTTGATGTGAGTCGAAATCATTTTGGTGTTTGACACTACTGGGATGAAAAATCCAGTAGCATTTCCAGACAGTATTGCTGTTCTTAGATGCTTAGTAACAGAGTTATCCCATCTTTACTGGTGGGACTGGTTTGATTCTAACCTTTTCTGTAGGCGCTACAGAAAAGCTGGTTGTAAGATGCTGAAGATGTACGCTGAACGCTGAAATGCATATAGACCTAAAAATGGGTCTTCTGAAGATACTTCCAACAGGTGCATTCTCTGTGTTGCATTGCAGTAGAGTGTTCAGGGATGTGAAGAAATAGTCTTTCTCTTACATGCGTATATATATGTGTATGCATATATTATATACACACCTATATATATATATGTATGTATACACACAGTTACACATGTTTTTGGCACACATTCATACACACACAGGCATGTGTGAATGTGTTCAGGGATGTGTGTGTATAAGGGTGAAAAAGGGTGGTAATGATTTCCTAATTGTTATAAATCTTGGAATCAAAAGCAGGGCATAGTTCATGGTACATTCCAAGTTCTAGCTTTTTATTGTTCACAGTCTTGATTTTTTTACATTTTATTCAGGTAATTGTTGGAATTAATAAGCTAGATGTGAGGAATGTTCCAGCTCTCTGGCACTCAATGTGTAGTTCTGTTTGTGATGAAACGGCCTTTCTCCTTTTTTGCAAAAGAAATGCTTTGTTGTCAAAAGCTGGCCACCTCAGTAGATATTCATAAAGTACGTGATTATTACTAAGGAATATATCCATGAGAAAATTCCATTCATAAACTGTAAATTTTTACGTGGCAGGACTTCTCTAGATTTTGTTTCTGTTTTCAGTGGGTTCAAACTGAACTTCAGTTTCTTTCTCCCAGAACTGCATTCTTAAATAAGAACTGATAGCTAACAAAAGCATGTGAAAGAATAGCTGAAGTTTGTGCTGGTAGAGATCCAGCATGATGTACATTTCTGTAGTTATGTTCATGCGTAATGTTCTCTTTAAAAGAACTTGTTCAGTATGGCTCAGTAGTCAGCATGCACCTGCAAATGTCAGAGCTGATGGTGTGCTGTGAAGAGCACTCAACTTGTATATTTTTGTGCGAGGTATTTGAGGTTCATCCAGTTAAAATAAATAATAATCAAAAGAAGAGAAACCTGATAGTCCTAGAAAAGAGAACTGGGAAGATTTTAATGATGACTAATGATACGTGTTTCGTCTTTTAGGGCCTTCAAACTGATGGTGGTCTAAGACAATCTAGTTCTTGTGGTGGGTCAGCTGACCCTCTGGCAGCCCATGCAGAACAATGTAAGTACGTGATCTCTTCAGGTGACCTAATTTTATCTAAATTGTGTTATTAATGTGTATTCTAAGAACATGCAAAGGAAAGACAAGAAGTTAAAGTGTCTTAGGATATTTTCATGGTTGGTACTACTTTAATCTGCTCCTGTGTCTCCTTGTTGTTCTTCTAGTTGTGCCATCTTAAGTCTGTTACCTTGCGTTTGGCACAGGGAGCGAGAGTCATAAAAAGCTAAGTGATGCAATCAGGACTGTGCTGGAAACTTGTAAAGATCAAATACTTGTGGATCAGGCTTTTTTTAATGAGCCACATTAAGCTGTCTGGTCGTTCACTGTGTAAGGAGATAGGTAACTAACAATGACACATGCCATTCTTTGTCCAGTTACAAATCTCTTTCATTCGTAGTATACAGCAAGAGTAGAAGGGCATCGACTGAAGACACTCAGCAGGCAGACTCCAAGGCAGCCCTACTGACGGTTTGTATCAACCTTTTTTGTCGCTGTTAAGCAGAACTGAAACTGAACAAATAAAGGTGAAGAAACAGACTTTGTAAAGGGTAATACTGCTTTGTGGATTCATTTGTTCAGAAGCAACAGAAGGAGGCCTGTTTTGGCTGAGGGAAGAAGTGCATGTTCTCAACAACATTTTGTGTATATTGTCACTGTGAAAACCTGTGCTTCTTCCTGTTTATGGAAAAAACCTCCCACTTCTTGTTTCAGAAAAGAATTATTTATATAATCCATAAAACACTAGTGAAGGGGATCAGGAGTAGTCAGCATGGATTCACCAAAGGGATATTATGCTTAAGCAATCTGATTGCCTTCTGCAGTGGGACAACTGGATGGATGAATGAAGGGAGAGCAGTGGATGTTGTCTACCTGGACTTCAGTAGGGCTTTTGACAGTCTCCTGTGACATCCTCATAGGCAAGCTCAGGAAGTGTGAGCTGGCTAGGTGGATGGTGAGGTAGATTGAGAACTGGAAGAATGGTGGAGGTCAGAGGGTTGTCAGTAGCACAACGTGTAGTTGGAGACCTGTAACATTAGCAGTGTCCCCGAAGGGTCAGTACAAGGTCCCGCACTGTTAAACTTATTCATCAATGACTTGGATGGAGGAATAGAGTGCCTCCTCAGCAAGTTTGCTGGTGGTACAACAGTGGGAGGAGTGACTGATAAACCAGAAGGCTGTGCTGTCATTCAGCAAGACCTGGACAGGCTGGAGAGATGAGCAGAGATGAACCTCATGGAATTTAGCAAAGGCAAGTGCAGGGTCCTGCACCTGGGGAGGAATAACCCCATGCACCAGTACAGGTTGGGGGCTGATCTGCTGGAAAACAGCTCTGTGGCGAGGCACCTGGGGGTCCTGGTGGACAAGTTAACCATAAGCCAGCAGTGTGGCCTTCTGGCCAAGAGGGCCAGTGGTATCATTGAGTGCATTAGTAAGAGCATTTCTGGCAGGTTGAGGGAGGTAGTCCCCCCCTCTGCTCAGCCCTCATGAGGCCTCACTGGAGTACTGTGTCCTGTTCTGGGCTCCCCAGTACAAGAAAAACAAGGGACTGTTGGAAAGGCTCCATCAGAGGGCTGGTAGAATGATAAACAGTCTGGAGCATGTCTCAGATGAGGGAAGGCTGAGGGAGCTGGGCCTGTTTAGCCTAGAGAAGAAGAGGCTCAGGAGGCATCTGATGAGTATATAAGTATATGAAGTATATAAGTGCCAGGCAATAGGTCAGATGCAATGGGCATTAACCAAAACATGAAGTTCCACCTGAACATGAGGAAGAACTTCACTGTGAGGGTGGCTGAGCACTGGAATAGGTTGCCCTGAGAGGTTCTGGAGTCTCCTTCCCAGGAGATATTCAAGAGTCACCTGGAAGCAATCCTGAGTAATGTGCTGTAGGTGACCCTGCTTGTGCTTGAGCAAGGATGTTGGATTAGGTGACCTCCAGTGGTCCCTTCCAACTTCAGCCATTCTGTGATTCTGTGAGTATTATCCTTTTAATTGTAGTTACCATTTCTAACTTTTATTTGAGTCTTTCCATTCAACTGCAGTTCAGTAGAGTCTGATGAAGTATTTCCAATAAATAAGCTATACTGGAAGGTTTTAAAATAAATTACTACCCCAGACCCAATTAAATATGCTTTTCTTTCCTTACAAAACTGAAACCTTCTTTGTTTTTCCTTTCTTTTGTTCCAAAGGATTGGTTACAAGGTAGACCTTCAAATAGTGGTCAAATGTAAGTAAGTTTTCTACTAACAGAGTAATTTTATTACTCTGTATTTCCATTCAGGGTTTTTTTGGGGTTGTCTTTGACTGTGGTGGTGTTCAGTTGCATTTAATGAAAAACCAAGGCTTTAGGGCTTTTTTTGTTCCTAATAAATAACTGAATGTGTTCACTGGAATGCTTTGACAGGTTCTATTTAGATTAATGGGGTCACATGTCAGAGGGCAAAACATGCCCTTAAATGAAAATGACTGTGTTGACACTTATTAAGGAGCTAGCTTCCTGGTAAAGGACTTTACCAACCTCCCAAACAGTAAACCTTCTCTGGAATTGTGCAGACATTGCTCTTGTTACCAATTATCCCCTGAGTTAACTGTTAAAGCCATTGCCTGATTCACCTGATAACAGAAGGGTAAGCTCTTGTGAACAAGTTAATTAAAAGCACCTCTGTGGGAAAGAGCACTTGTGATGCAAACTTTGCATAATGCTGTGCGTGACTTGGTGGTATTTAAAGTGGAGCTCTGAAAACATGAGATTACTTAACAGCCTTCCATTACTGCTTTGTAATTAAGAAACCTGTACTGCCCTTGAAAAATAGGATAAAAGTAGTGTGAGGTTAGCAAGGTGACCTAGGATGATGTGTCAGAATCAGTGAATACACACTTAAGTTTTTAAGTAGTAATGACTGTTGGTTTTGTGGCATTTCACAGGCCTTCTGAAGAAGATGCGCTGAATGGTAAGTTTGTTTCTGCTGTAAACAAGCTGGGAGGTCTTCGTACAAGCAGCTGTTTGGGTCTCCATGAGAATGTGTGTAACTACTGATCATTTGGAGCTAGCATAATAGTGTGATTATTATTTTAAAAATCTCTTTCAGGCATTGCTTCTCCTTTCAAGCCTATCATGGATATCAATTACTATTATTCAGGTTAGTCCCTCTTATGAGCTCATGTTCATATTTTTATTGATGCTTATTAAAGCTTTAACAAATTCTGTAATTTTCCTCTAGCTGTAGAAAGAAATAACTTGATGAGATTATCACAGAGCATTCCATTTACTCCCGTGCCTCCGAGAGGTAGGAATTGTACTTCTTGTTGCTGCTTCACTGTGGTCTTTCAAGGGAAGAAAACAAAAGTAAACTTTGTACAGACATATTCTAATGCAGAATGATCAAGCCAGATTCCACACTTGCATACAGCAAGTGTGAAACTCAAGTTTTAATGAACAAAAGGAAGTCTAGTGTTGGTCTTGCAACCCTCAAAAACGTAAATGAGTATGACATATTTTCTAGGGCAGCTCACTTCATTAGGAAATCTGTATTGTAGAATCATAGAGCAGTTAGGGTTGGAAAGGACCTTAAGATCCTCTAGGTCCAAGCCCCTTCCATGGGCAGGGACACCTCCCACTAAATCATGCCACCCAAGGCTCTGTCCAACCTGGCCTTGAACGCCGCCAGGGATGGAGCATTCACAACTTCCCTGGGCAACCCATTCCAGTGCCTCACC
>JAOEHY010031446.1:2690-51485 GCA_025447955.1 Psilopsiagon aurifrons | reverse complement strand
TTGTAGCCCCCTTCAGACACTGGAAGCTGCTCTGAGGTCTCCACGCAGCTTCTCTTCTCCAGGCTGAACAGCCCCAAGGTTCTCAGCCTGTCTCCATGCAGGAGCTGTTCCAGCCCCTGGGCATCCTCACGGCCTCATGAGAACTTGCTCCAACAGCTCCATGTCCTTCTTATGTTGGGGACACTAGAACCATACCCAGTACTTGACTAGTAAGTATCAACACACCAGGGATAAAACAAAGCACTCAGTGTGCAACTTGAGAGCACATATACACCCAAACACAGATGAACTTCTCAACAATAATGTTGCTGAGGCTTGCAGCTACTAATAGCCACAAATAAGCCAGTAAAAGTCATCAGCTTCCTACTGGACACAAGGACTTTGATATTAATGGGGCTATTGCTCTCAGTATCCTGAATATTCAGGTCAGAGTGACCTTGGATGGATGTGACAGCGTGTTCAACAGGCTTTGTATGTTCCTGTCTTTTTGCAGATCTAGCAGAAAACATTCACTCAGGCATGCAGCACGTCCGCACCAAAACCAAGAAATCTCTCAGCTTAGTGATGTTTTCCAGCAAAGTAAGGCTGAAATTGAACCTTACATCCAAAGATCTGGCACCAGCATTTAGGAAAACTTCGATACTACTTCAGTTCTACTTTGGGGGCTGAAATGCTTTGACTGATGTTTTGTCGGAGGGTGACTTTTATTCTGCTGTAGCGAAATGCACAATCATTAACAACTGAGAATAGAAGTGTATTTCTGAATACCTGGTTTGAGGATTATTTGCCTCATAGACTTTGGTAATCACCTCCTCATGCTTAGAAATTTATTAGAAGAATCTTTAAAGCCTTCTTTATAACCATCCACCTCTATCA
This sequence comes from Psilopsiagon aurifrons, assembly GCA_025447955.1. NCBI lineage: Eukaryota > Metazoa > Chordata > Aves > Psittaciformes > Psittacidae > Psilopsiagon > Psilopsiagon aurifrons. Next base: position 50,609 of record JAOEHY010031446.1, on the reverse strand, counting down.
TTGTATTAGAGCAAATTTTGTTGAAAACTGTTAAGAAGAACTTCTATAAACTAAATACAACCTATAGAAATTGGGGAGGGAGGAGGAAAGGAGAAGGAAACCAAACACAGGAAAGATAGCATACATGACTATAAAATCATTTAACTCTTTTAGAGAGCAATCTGGGCATATCTGCTTTATGTGTGCACTGCAAACACTATATTAACTGTGGCAGTAGAAGTACATCAAACAAGAACCAGATACATCACAGAATTCTTTACTGTTCAGATTTTATATTAAATCTTGCAATGGGCTTTATTGCATTGTTGTTTCAAACTCTCAAGGAGTTTTCTGGTCCTTGTCTTCAAGATTGCACACACGTGATTAACAGCAGTGTATATTCAAGGAGCACACAACTAAAGCTAAGTTTTGCAGTACTTCCCTTCCAGGTCTGGCCTTCGACTTTAAGCTCCAGATAAAATCTCTTTTATATATATTCATTGTTATTACTGTTATTACATGCAGCATCTATTGATTCTTTGAAAAAGGTTAGAAATGGAAGAGCCCCCCCCCGTTCCAAGCAGCAAAACAAAGTTAAACTGGGCAATATTTCACCATTAAGTACCTTTAAACAATTTGACGTTGTGGGGGGGTTTCTTCAGGTCCTTCAGGAAATTATTTCATCGCCCAGAACAGCAAAGCACGGGGGAATTTTCACCTGAAACTTCACCCATGTTTTCAGTGTCCAACTTGAGCCATTTCATCTGCATGGAGCTGCCAGGCAACAGCCCCTCTTTCATGCACATTAGATCCGCAGCAGAAAAGATTGGTAAAATGACAGCCAAGCATGTTCTGCTTAGTCTGCTGCCAGCGCTTCAGCTGCGTAGCTTCCAGTGTGAACTCTCCATGTACTCTCTCAGGGACCTGTAGCTGGTACAAGGAAATAAATGTTATTTTACATCAAAAGCTACTGTACTTGTATTTTACATCTCTTGCATATACAGGCACATGTAGAGTCATAAACCCAATTAGACCAAAGAGGGCATATGCACATCCTTAGAGAGGAAAAGCTCAGTCCTGACAGTGTTATACGTTTTGGCTACAACTGTGTATATGTTTACACAGGCATGTGCATGTGTGTTCTGTCATATGGTATGACTGCATTCAGGACAGCTGAAGCTATAAGCTCCATATTTATGTGACAGAAATGTGGAAGCTCTCCTCCGATTAAACAGAAGTTTCTCAACACTTTTCACTTCTCTCCCACCCAGAGAGAAACGTTTTCTGCATTTCATGATCAGCACTTCGACATTTGCAGCTGAATCATCGCTCCCTCTTTCCAGGCTGAGATTCCTGAGCCCCTGCTTGGAGCATAGGGCATGTCTCCATTTCTCCTGCACGTAGCCAGAAAGGATGAGCTACAGTCTTGTCTGCACTCCCCTCGGAAGCCCTGTGTGCCTGAAAGCAGGAAGCCCTTGCAGTTTACCTGGGCTTTTTTACCCCTTCTTCCAGAAGCTGTTGGTCCAAACCTGTTCTTTGCTTACGATCTGCACTGAAATAACTGCAGGGAGAATGGAGTCTGCTCTCCTGCCTTGGTTTGTATAATATTAACATTTGCATTGAAAAAATGAATGCTCAGGCACACAAGACTACAAGGAGAATAAACTTCCAAATGAATCACCTCAGAAACCAGGGCAAGTCTTCCCAGCGCTCTCCCTGTGAGCACTTTGGACCTGGTATGTAGTGCTCATCTTCCCATTGTCACAAAACAGGAGAGTTCCTTCCTTTTCTTTTTGTTAAGTAAATGAAAACACCACTAAAATGGATCTGGGCCAAATTCTCTGCAGTGGAAGAAAGAGGTCATCTGTGCAGACTTCGGGGCACAGCTTTGCATCTGTAACACTAAAAAATACAGCTCAATGTTTTCCTGATCTCATTTTTTAAATGTGTTTATTTGATTTTATTTTGCCAGCAAATTTATGCAAGTATGATTTATATGTAATAATCCCCATCTTTTTTTAATTACCTTGCCATAAAACCTGAATAACTCCCCCTACTTTGATCTCCAACACATTCTGGAGAATACTGCAGCAGGCTTGCCGAAATCAGTTAAGCCACGCATAGAGCTGTTCCTGGAGGGAAGCTTTCCCACATCAGAAGATTGTGTAATAAAACTTAACACAGCTCATTAATTTTCTCTCTTAACCAATGCATCTGACAAGAAGTGACTTTGAAAACCTAAAGGAATGACACAACTCTCATGCTTTGCGTGAAACATCTGTTTCCAGCTCCATTGCTATTAAATTGACATCTTTTTATTTGAAAAGTTCCTTTTATTTCCCAACTTCCTGCAATTGGTAACGTATATATCCCAAAGAGCTTAAATTCACAGCTTTTAAAACTTGATTAACTAAATGCTGGGTTATTCCAGTCCCAGAGGACAAATGCCTCTCTTGCACAGACAGATTAAGTGGTACAACTATGCTTTTTAATCAATTATTAGGAATTTGTTTATTGAAGTAAAGTCAGACTTCATAAAGCATCAAAACAGACTTCAAATCCCCAAATCATGTAAACACCAGAGTGATAGCATATGAAAGATATTAGCATTCTGGGATCTGGAAAATCAATTGAATGCAAGCATGTCATCCTGGCGCTCTCGTCCATAAAGGCCACAGACATGGCCACGTTTCCAACTAGGAAACCTACAAGGCCAGTCACCAAAGCACAGGTTTTGTGTGAGGAGTTGAAAACAGAAGCAAAGCATCTTCCTTACCACAACTTTTCTTTAAAATCGCATCACTTACCCCCCAATTCACATTATGTTGCTCCCTTCAAATTATAGTGTCTGGTATAATGAAGAAGAGAAGACAAAAACACACTGGCAAGCTTTTCCCAGACCACCTCGTGGCACGGTGCAGATACCAAGCACAGCTGAATGCTGGAAGCTGATTCAATTCTATGCTGAAGAACAAGATGAATGCATTTAATTGCCTGTTGGGATGCACAGAAGTCAACTATTGTTTTGGTACCCCTGGTAAACCAACTACACTCTACCAAGCTGATACAGTTTTAAGGCCCTTGAACTTGCTCATACACCCCTGCACCTTGAAGAAGCACTTAACTCTTCCTTGTAGTTTAACATTGAGACATCTCAAATCATGAGATTTTAAGAGACTGAGAGATTAGAATTCATGAGTAAGGCCACAGAATGGATAGGGCAGCCTTTAAATAGATTTTTCTACTCCATGTAGGTAGCAAAGAGCATGGAGAATTTCAGAAACACCCTGAAATCACATCTCCCTCAGTAGAACTATTTAAGTATACCAAAACCATGCAGGAACTTTTGCTAGATAGTGATCCAAAACAGAAGTGGCTGGGGAACAGACTGATTATCAAGAAGGAACTTTCCCTTCCTCTTCTGTCTTCCTGGGCTGCACCATTGGCTTCTCATGACATGTGAATCTGAGCCCAATCTGTGAGCTTGGAGGTTGCTCACTCTCTGTCTACAGGAAGAATGTGAAGTTTTGTCAGATCTATTCTTAACCCCTGCCAGTCCCCAGTGGGGGCTCTTTTCTTACATGTGCCATACAGATGGATTATGCTCGGAGGAGTAGGTGAGCTGTCTTTTAAGTTATCTTTACACCAGTGGTGTAAGTGGTGCTCAGTATCAAATAAAGCATGAAGCACTTTACCAGACTGGCAACAAATGCTTTCATTTTACAGTCACAGTTAAAACAAATGCTCAACAGAAAGACACAAAGAAGGAAGGGAAGGAAAAATAAGTCCCTTCTAACACTGCCAAGCTGTGTAGTAAGGGAGAAAATAAGGTGGTATGAGTCCAAGATGAACACAGAATGCAGAATTTATAGGATCAGGGGAAATGAGCAAACAGAATGAGCCAGAGATATTTGACATGTGTGGGGAGGAATGCACTCCTTAACCCATGCGGTTCATTTATTTTGGGGACAAAGAAAACGGCTGAAAGGTACATTCTAATATGAATCAACCTGAAAGTTTGTGTTTTGGTACCAGCTTGGTCCATCACTGTTTAAGCATAGCTTAAACAGACATGCAGGAATAAGCTTGCATCTGGCAGCAGTGGACTGCCTGCTATTTGCTAGCCCTCTGCTGTGGTTCTGATACCCCTCTTAGCAGAGCTCAGTGTATTTTCCTTTCCTTTTATTCCCACATAACACAGACAGCCTTGCTAATCCCACATGTTTCGTACCAAAATCTCAGCAGGATGGGACGTACAGATAACTTACCTAAAAAGCAGTTGGGCTTCCTTGCAACTGCACCCCAGGGCATCTGGGTATCAGCATTAGCAGCTAATAGCCACTTGCTCTGTCCCACAGAGGAGTTTCAGGTTGATCAGAAGAGTCTGTGCTAGTCAGACATGCAACAGAGGCCCACTTTGAGAGTTCCATCTTAACCGCTTAAATGCTTCAGGCATGTTACAGATCAGCCACCCTTGCCCCACGAAGTAAGTGATTAACATCACACTATTATCAGTGAAGAAAGAAATAACTTACCCATGTTTGCACAGGAAGACAGTGACCAAACAGGCGATAAGATCCAGATTTGCTGCCTCCCACTCCGCTGCGCCACAGAAACGTGACATATTCCTACAAGCTGTGCCCTAGAAGACAAGGGAAGGGGACAGAGAAAAGCCAGGAAGGGAAACAAAACCACCAAACAGTATATGGCAATACAAATATCCCTTCTGCATGGTGGTGGCGGTGGGTTGGTGTTTGCAAGAATTAAGGAAAATAAAGGAACTGTCCAGACTTCCCAGGAACAATTTCCCTTTAGGGGTCTGAATGAAAGCTTTCACCTACTTTTTTCACCTGTTTTTTTTTTTTTTGTATCTGTTATTTTTCCTACTGTACATAGAAAGAAGATAGAAATTGCAATTCAGAGAAGCAGCAGAGGGGAGAGAGAAGACAGGCCAAATAATGTTTGTTATAGAAAGGTTTATAGCCATTCCTAGAAGGATCGTATCCAGCTGGCACATCATATTCCTATCACAAGCTGCACTTAGTGAATGAGAGGCTGTGTTATTCCTCCAGCAATATCACCTACAGACCTATTTAACCTCACTGTAGGGACAACAGATTTTCTGACTAAATCCAGGCTCCCAGAAAGCATTGTGTCATTATTACACTTCATCCTGCTTCTACCTCAAATTCCAGCCTGAACTGGACCCAGCCTGGTCATTCATAACAGAAGAAAGCAGAACTAGCAAATTGAACACTGGCTGACATCAGTGATGCTGAGGAGAGCAAAGAAGAAAGAGGAACAGTGGTGGAACTGGCTCCATGCAGTTCCATGTCTAAAAGTTATGTGCTACTTTCTTCTATTTTTTCACTAACATATATAACTCAGTGATATATATAACTCACTGTAGTATGTAGAAGTGGTGTGAGCCTTGTGTAGAGGGCTAAGGGGAAAAGGAAGTGCTGCCCCAGTCTCTCATACCTTGTCTTCACATTTCTCTCACCACTAACCATTTTCTTTTCCCACTATTTCCTCATTTTTCTTCTCCATCACAGCAGAAATTCAAAACACAAAATAGTGTTCCTTGAAGTGCATTTTTAAACTCCCATAGTAGAAAGCTTTCAGCATTATTCATAAAGCCTTGCTCATTGAGCCTTTGGATTTCATTTGTATCCGAGATGAAGAAAACCTCAGCACAGTCAAAGATTCCAGCACAAAGAAACTGTAGCTGATAAAATGCACCATTTACATGACTTATGAATAACCACATTTCTGTACAATGTGACTCTACACAATATACAGAATGAGCTCAATTGACAGCTCAGGAATTATGATACAAGACAAGCGTATGCAAATTATAAGTCACTCCTCAGTGGAAGCATAATTAGTTCCAGCACAAAGTCGTCCAACTGGTCTGAGCTTATTGGAGAAATAACTTTATTACAGGGCACCATGCATGACTTAGGCAAGTAACTGCATTTACAAATGAAGCGAGACCAGCTTTGAGATCCACACGAATGGAAAGGGTTGAAAAATTGCCAAAAATACGTGCAGACGATGCCAAGTTATTCCTGAGTCTATATATCTGCCAAATCGGCTGCGTATACTGCGTATCAGCCCGGTGATACAGGAAGAGAGGCAGTAAAGCTGTGCCTAAAATGTGGGTGCCATTGGAATTTTGGAGTTGTGCTGGAGCTGTAATCGGAACCAGCACTGCCCAGAACCAGTCAGCCCTGGAAATGAAAAGGGAGATGATCTTGGAGGTCACCTCTGCCATCCCCTTACAGTTCTGGGTTGTTTTCCTAGGAGGGCCTTTAAACCCTGTGGTGTAACACAGCGCTTCCCAGCATGCGGAGCTGCCCCTTACGGAGAGGAGCAGAGGCACCTCTCCATAGCCCACGAGTGGGCTTCCACATCAACTTGGAAAGGCATGGGGCAGGTAAGAAACCCCTTAGGCTCAGGGTCTGGGGATGCACAGCACCAGAATATCAAATTGCAGTTTGTGGTCTGGTAGAAAAAAGGAGCTGCATTCTGCTGTGTCATAACTGGGTTATTTCCTATATGTTGAAGCAAATGCAAAGTTAACTTCTCTTGATATCATAGAGCAGTGACTGCGCATTCCTATCGAGACTCACACTACAAGTACAGCACGACCAACAACTGTTAATAAACATCTTAAGCTGCTCCAAACAAACAGGCCTTGATTCTTTTATAGCCCAAATTATACAAATTGACAGGAAGATGCAAGAAGCAATGCTCATTAGAAGTTTTTAATGTGTTTGCTTTGCACTAAAGCACAACAGCTTGTAAAACTGGTTTTACAATTTTTGTGGTAACACAAGCCAGGAAGTATTTTAGTGCAGCTAATTCTCTTAGATTGGTTAGAAAAGCACCATCATTTGAACTTTTGCAGTGACCCTTTCTGCTAAGAAAAACAGCAGTAGATCTACATCCTCGCAGAAAAGGAATGCTTGATATAGCTATTAAAATACCCATGGTCAGCTAAATTTTGTTTTCTGTCTGGTGTTTTCATTTGCACCTACAAAAAGTGAACACACCAAAAATGCTCCCACTTTGATTAGGTGTTTTTCACAGCCACTAAGAGCAAAAGTGTAGGGCTCTGCTAGGCAACGAGAAGCTAAGCTAACTCTACATGCGGTAGAAGTATCACTTCCTCTGGGAATTGGTGTCATAGTTAAGTTCTCTTCCACACAGTCTCTGAAATCTTTGGCAAATCACATCATCATCTTCGCACTTTGTTTCTCCATTTATAAACTAGGGATAGTACTTTCCAGCTTTGAATGCCACGAACTGGTTATTTTCTGGAAGAAAGTATATCATTTGCTTCAGCTTTCAAATCTCCACTCAATGGAACAAACTCTACAGCTTCTTAGAGTCATTTGCATAATTACCCCCTTCAAGCAGGAAGTCTGTGCGTTTGCTTACAAGCACAGAACATTCCCACCACCACAATAGTTATACTGGGTTAATTTGGATGGGGCATCCCTTTGTTTGTGTATATTATAGAATATTCACCTCAGTAGTCATAAATCTTCAAAGAGCCATTCTGAATGTACTTTCTTCTACTGGCACTGACATCCATACTTCCAGGTGTAGGGATAGCTGAGTGTGGAGACCTGGGAGAGTCAAAGATGGGTGGGATTTAAGGAAGTAATGAAGCCAGCAAATGGAAAATAAGCCAAAGAAGTGAGCAGGATTAACAACCACAGGACAAAATATTAAAGTAGCTTTAAGTAGAGCTAAAGTTCAGTCTTCTGAAATCTGAGAGAAGCAGAACATTGCTTTTTCTCTGTTGTTCAGTGACGTTACCAGACCTCCTCACTAGATATGCCTCATTCAGGAAGCATCATCCTTTACCCACAGAGACCTGCAGTTCAGGTAAGGTTAAAACCCTCAAGGCTGTGTGTTGGGACACAGGAAAATCCCACCTCATCCAAGAGTTTTCCATAACTGTGCCCTGAGGTGTCGCTCATACAGGCTCCTTTTGCTATCCTTACGCCCTCTCTCGTTCTATTGTCACAAGGCAACAACTTTCTGCTCCTGGTTTTCAAGGTTACAAAAGCTTTCCTCCTCAGTTTACGTCTTTCTGGTTTAGAGTCGGCTAGGAAACATGAGGCATTTCACACCCAAGGATGATGTCAATGGTTGCAGACATTAGTTTGCTTCATCATTTTAACAGAAAGAAGCAACAGCAGTAAAAATGGTGTGACAGCTCTAACGATAAGAATGACCGCCCTGAAGGAGGGCTTTCTAAGGTTTATAAAACTTGCCATCTTTTAAAGGAATCTCATTTTGTACTCTGGGACATCTTAGGATCACAGGGTAAATTACACTGGGCGCTAAAATAGAATGAGACATGGTTTGCTGCATCTCTGAGCTTGAGCTCTCCAGCTGAATTTTACTGTGGTTGCCTTTTCCTGAAAGACTGCAGAGATTCAAACTTCTCCAAGGTAATTTGAATGCTTGACTTGATCATAGCTTATAAGCTCATCCATGCCAAATGTATTTCCCATTTCATAAATCATCAGGTTTACTTTAAGCTTGTAGACAGGGATATGAAAAAGTCCAATGGCTACAGCAGACAAAATCAGACTAAAAATCATGCACATTTTAACTAGGGAGGTAAATTAGCCTGAACAAGTCTACTTGACATGATATATTCTCTGCGACTTAAAGACTTATTAGCAAAACCGAATGTCTTTCCAAAAACATAAGCTTTGGTTAAATCCAGGTCTATAAGCTTCATGTGAAGCTGGCAGAAATGGCCAAGAGATCACTGTTAGGATGTGTCTTCTCTCTTAAATTCAGGCATCTACAGGAGAGCTGCAGTCCTGCAGGGCTATTTTCACACCTTTGGTAATACTTGTCTGTGCATGCAAACACTGCCAAATTAAAACTGGAGATAGGAAAAACCAAACGTGATGGATCCCTGCAAACATCCAAAAGCAATGGCAAACGACTTCACCCCATTCACCAGGGAACTCTTAACATGAGTAACAGTAACACAGCTCTGATCTGTTAGCGACCAGCAGCCCATTGAGTCACATCCACCAACGATAAAGGTCAAACCTGGCGCAAGGTTTCTAGCAAATCATAGAACCCCAGAATGGTTTGGGTTGGAAAGGACCCAATTTTATGCTGTAAAAAGTAAATAATTATCTGAGAAGTCAGTATTGCACTCTGCTCTAAAGGCATTAAGAAACTGGAAAGATGGACATATTTGGAGGTAAACAGTCTAGTATCACACAAAAATCCCAAATACCTCATGGGCAAGTATTTCACTTGACTTTGGTCCAAATAAAATTGATGGACACGCTGCTGTCAAGGTTATGACTACTTGTCCCAGTGGGTGACTCTAGCCCAGAAAAGGGTACTTGTCTTTCTCCACCTCAGCCAAATTACAGGGCTGAACCCTTCAGAGCACTTTGCAGTGACATTCCAGAGGTCCTTTGCTATGACTTTTTTAACTAGTCATTTTCACACTGGAATGACATTTAAATGTGTGATCACCTATCCTGTATATAAAACAAATAAAGAGCAAATTATTTGCTTAAAAAACATTTCCATCTTGAAGATGATAAAATGTGATTGGAATTTATCCCCTTCTGGCTCTTCTCCCATTGAAGATTTAGAGTTTTACCTGCTACCTCCAGCCTGCAAGAACTTTAAATCATTGCAGGTTTGCTGAGTAGGACAGGACTAAAATGACACTGCTGACTAGATGAGCCAAAATCATTAGTAACTCCTATGCATAGCTCAATCTTTGGAGATCTTTAGGACCATCCAAGACAAGCAATATCCGGGCCACTGTTGATTTCAGACCATAATTCGAATATATGAAAACAGAGTAAATATTTCAGCTGTACAAATCTGTAGAGTGATTAAAATGGAAAAGTTCTGAAAGTGCACTATTAAAAACTTAACTAGACAATAAATCCAAGGATGTGGGGGACTGTCAAAGGACTTTTATTGCTCTGTTCTTGCTTTTAACTTAAGGATGATTATAAATGTACATATTTCATTAAAATTGTGGTTAGATCTAAACCAAAACAACACTGCAGTTCTTGATCTGTAGCTGACTGTTCATTTTTCTCCAAGACACTGCTTAGGAAAAAAGCCTCCTCTTTATTGAAGGCTCATATTTTACAAGCAAATCTGAGTGGTTTTTAAACAATATTTACGATTTCCTAGGCGTATACACTATCCTAATGGGAAAATAAACTCTTGATATTAGATTGAGTCAGAGTCTGCTACTTGTTTAATATCTCATCTTAAACTTCCCATAAGTAGATAGGAAAGTCATGAGAAAAATGGAACTTTCATTAAACAAACTGCAAAATAGTCATCCCTGAGAACCCACTGGGGTACACGTGTAATCAAATAACTCTCTATGTAACTAATGCATCTTTCTGGCTTTCTTACTTTTCTCCAAAGGAAACTGCTCAGCTGCTAAAATATAGCTTTTAATTTGTGGAGGGTAAAAATTTAGTACTTAATAAGCATACTTACCAAAGAGTTTTAAAAAATTAATAGAAACCAAATAAATCTTGGCTATTAAAGAGAAAAACCCTCTGACACACAGGTTGAGTTATACCAGCCAGCACAAGTACACAGTAAGATTCCAGATGTGCTATTTTCCTGTACACTGACAGCTATCAAACCCACCCCTGCAATAAAAAAGTCCTGAAATGGGTTTTTAATCAGGTCTAGATTTCCATTAGCCCATGAGGACTGATGTCTGTGTGTTGTGGTTTTTATTCTTTACAGCACATGCCATGGCTCTTAATATGTGGGGAACCCGTATTAACTCTAAACCTTTTTTTTTTTCCAGAACCTCCCAAAATGGATGTTTCTCATATCTCAGTTGAAGCCAAATAAACGTTATTAACAGCTGTAGTTTTACAAAGGAGGGGTTAAACTCAGGATTGTTCAATTAACATTTCCCAGGCACCATGTAAGAGCAGCATGTTCAATGGGTGGACAACGTAAAAAAGGCTCTCAAGTATGAAGAAAATGTCTAAGGAATTCACATCACATGACAAGTCTCAACAGAAATCAAGCAAACCCCAACCTTTCCTTCTGAAACACATTCAGAGGCTGGCTTCACATTCATTCTCATCTTCCTGGAAACTGTTAGATAGCTATCAATTTCTTCTTATATATTTATTGTAAACATTGGTACAAGATGTTCTGATTGTTTCCAGGAAAATCCTATTAGTTACAGTTGTAGAGAAGCAATTTCACATCAAAATCATACAGCACAGTTACAGAGAAAAAGAAATCTGTAGGCATCCAGTGTAATGAACAAACCACTGCGGTTTATATCCATTGCAAAACTTGAGCGGAACAACTGGCACCAGTAAAAATATTGTAAATTAAAGATATTAGAAGAAGCTGTTTGGGCAAAAACATTTAACCACAGTTAAAAGGCAAACAGAAAAAAACAAAATTAGGACTACCGTTTGTGTTCTAAAAGGATGTAATTGACCTTGACCATGCAAATAAAATAATCATGCAGATGAATATTGGGGCTCATTAAGAAGCTGACATATTCAAATGCCAAGAATTTGACATTTTATAGCTTTGCAGTATAAAGATCATTTGCAATTACTGCCAAAACAATAGCCCTCTGTATGAAAAAGAATGGTCTGCAAGGTGAAGTTTATAAATCATAGAATCACAGAATCCCAGAATGGTTTGGGTTGGAAGGGACCTTAAAGCTCATCCAGTTTCAACCCCCTGCCATGGGCAGGGACACCTTCCACTGGAGCAGTTGCTCCAAGCCCCTGTGTCCAACCTGGCCTTGAACCCTGCCACACATGGGGCAGCCACAGCTTCTCTGGGCACCCTGTGCCAGCACCTCAGCACCCTCACAGGGAAGAGCTTCTGCCTTAGATCTAACCTGAACTTGTCCTGTTTCAGTTTGAACCCATCACCCCTTGTTCTGTCGCTACAGTTCCTGATGAAGAGCTCCTCCCCAGCATCCTTGCAGCCCCCTTCAGACAGTGGAAAGGTGAAATGAGCTTGCCTGCTGCTTTCCCAGTCTAAACGTAAAGAACTAATTCTTCAAAAAGCAAAACCAAAATGTCTAATGAAAAGCAGGCTAAAATTTCAGCATAAAGCCACTGTATGAATCAATAGCAAAGTTAAAATTGCCCCTCAGCATTTCAATACATGCTTTATTTGTGACATGACAGGAGATGGGTCCATTCAGTAACGTTAAAGAGTGGGCTTTCTATTCTGCCACATTAAATGAGTCATTTTACTTTTTACATTCATCTTTATGGCTGATGCTGGACTGTAGTAATGCCATAGCTCCATCTCTCCTTTCTCATCTACAGCAGTGCTTTATTTTCACCACAAGGACCAACAACCACTGCTAGCAAACCCACCTACTAAACCAAATTCAAAGCTAAGATGGGCAAATCCTGGTCCTTTCTTGACTTCATTACATTTTCCAAGGCAAGGAATATGCTGTGATACTGCATATTCCACTGCCCCACTTTGCCCATCACCTCACCCATCCCCACAAAATCCCCCCAATTAAACCAAATTACATAAAACCTCACGCTTTTCCATGCAGTACCCAGTGGTACAGCCCCAAAACGTCAGCTTCTCTGTACAAGAAGGGAGGACTGTGAAGCTGCCAGAAGAGAGCACCTACTTGGAAAGCATTTGCATTTGTAGGATACAGCACCTGAAACAAATCAAGGAGCCCTGTCTCAGCCATGCATCGTGATGGATGTATCTCTCTGAAAATCTCTAGCACTTTGGTATCGAATTCAGTTTCTGACACTCGCCTGATTTTTATGCTTTATTTAAGCAAAGTAGCTTTGCTGTTAGTGCATGTGCCTGGGAGGGGAAGGGATACAAGTGCACATGTGCTTTTGTGTTCTGCAGCGTGCTTGGAGATGGAGCTGATTGGGAAGGCCCTGTAAGAATTGACACACTGTGGTTAAGTCAGAGCAAGAGGAAACCAGTTCAGCCTAGATACTGAACTTCCAATTGAAACCACAAAGGTAGACAGCGAGCACTAATTCAAGAACAGGTGGCTTTTTGCTCATAATATTTTATGGCTTTCATTGCTTCACAGTGGAATGAGCTAACCCACAGCTCCCCTCTTGACCTACCCAACATCCTCAGGTTTAGTGAGAAACAGGTGTTTGGTATCTTGGCTTTTCCTGAGCACTCCACAAGCCAGGGACACTTTAGCTGTCTAAAAACCTCTTGACTTTCACTTCAGAATGGAAGGAAAACAACAAAGCACACAGTAACAGGTACACACTTAAAAACGTTATCCACAAAAGTAAAACTTGCTTTTTATGTCCTGCGCAGGTAAAAAGGCAATAAAAGGACCAGTAACTCAGAAAAGCCTCATGGAAACTCCTTTAAAGCTGGAAGATTGCCTGGGCCTATTGGTAATCTCATGTACTTGGGGCAAGTGCCGAGTTTCTCCATGTCTGCTACCTGGCCTGAGCTAAAACCTTAAATCCAAACTTGAAAACTCTGATGGCAATTTGGACAGAACTGATACAGCCAGAACATCCTTGAATTTTGTCCCCCTCAGACGTTGCCTTCTATTGATGAAATTGATATTTACAGTGTCTCTTCTAGGAGCTTTCCGAGTTGATGCAAGACAAAGCCAAACAGCAAGCAAAGCCCAATTATGCTGGAAGGAATAGTGCTGCTAATGCTAAAGTGGCAAAGAAAACAAAAAAGGGAGGGGTGGAGGGAAGCAGGAATTTGATACAAAATCCTGACAAGCAGGTCACATCAGAGCTGACACTGCTCTCATTCGCCAGAGGTTCCATTTTCATGCATGGTGGAAATGTTTGCAGGGATTATTCACTTTGTAGGATGACCTGAATCAAACCAGAAAATAACTTTTTCTAAGAAGTATTTTTCAGTTGGTGCCTTTGGAAACATCAGTTGTATGTTATTTAAATAAATGAATGAATAAATCAATGAACAAAACAAACAAATGAATAGATGACTAAAACAAACCCCAAGACAGATTAATAGACCATTAGGTAGAGAGCTTGTGAAAATTAGATACTGCTCAGCAAGGCAATTCTGACACTTATGATGTATATTCCATATGGATAAAGTTATGCCAATTCACACCCGTACTTCGCAGGAACTAAATAGGAGGTATTCATTTGCACATATGATGAACGCCATTGCAGAAAGAGATGCCTCCTGTTATACAGAACTGGTATTTTGTTTTAAGTATTTTATTGGACTTAGTGCATTTAGTTTAAAACCAGCGCGTGACTGGAAGAAAGGGAAAACCATCTGCCCTCTTGTGTTACATTGGTCCAAGGGGGTCTGTAATTTACTTCTCTTCCAACCTTAAACATTCACGAATAATGGAAGCACAAGCAAAGTAACATTGAAAAAAATCAAACGAAATAAAAGCTGAAAAATGTATATACATAAAACAGATCTGTGAAGCTGAAGTGAAATAGTTCACATTAACTGGCTAGGTGATTAATGAAGCCAGAAGGAAAAAGTCCAGATCAAGTTTAACATTACGCTTGTGTGCACACGCAGGCGTGTGTGTGGGTATTTCACGGAGTTCAAGTAACTGATATTTATACATTCTGATTGCTCTTGCCCTCATCAGTAGCCTACATCTTGCTTTTAGGATTAATTTATGTTTGATTTATTTTGCTCACAGTAAGCTTCAGAGTTTAGGTTTCAGTATTTGACTGGGGGGGCAAGGGGTAGTTCAAGCTGTTTCGCCAAGGCACTTAAGTGACAGTTACATGTCACACAGGCAAATGCCTTGGGAAAAAAACACTGAATTAATTGAAATGCAGTCTGAAAACACTAAAGATCACCAGAATGGCTGTAACAACAGTCTCACTAAAGATCAAATTCCAGGAATAAGCATAAAGAGAGTTTTTGTTTCAGAAATAATAAGTGGTTCAGACAATGCACAAATACTTGCAACAAGACAGAGAAAAGAGACTGGAAGAAACAGGGAGAGGAGAGGAAAAGAGGTAATTCTTAATGGTTGCTAGGAAAAAGTAGGTCGTAGAAAGTGTCATCTTCTTATTTCAATTAAATACTCATTTTAGGGTTCCTGAAAACAAAATACAATAGAAGAAGTGGACACACTTCACAGGTAAACTCCTGGAGAGCCTTCTGCTTATCAACCACAGGGCAGAATAGAGAAGTCTGTGTGAGAAGTCAGTAACTGTACAAACAAGGACTCTTGTATAGAAGCTATACACAGCTGAGCAAGGTGCACCTGACTTTTATGACACATATTCCTCGGAAACAAGCTACGGAAAGCCAGATGAACAGCGAGTATTAAGAAAGGCTTGAAAAGATCATGCCAAAACATATGGAAAGAAAACAGAAACGTGAGGAAAACTGCAATTCCAAAAGGGAGCTGAGAATAAGGATTGCTATCTTGTCAAACTTAAAGGCTTTCTAGATGTTTCTACAACACAAAATAAACCCCCTCTTCTCCTCAGAAGAGCTTTATGAGGCAGAGGAGTAGAATGTTAACAGCTTCACTTTCTGGTACCAGTAAAAATGCCTAGGCTTAAAATATGTCCATCATAAAGTCACAAATCAAGCCGTATAGTATATCTCCTACAAAAATTTTTAATTATCATGAAGTAGTACAGGACCCTTAAGAATGCAAACCAAAAAGAGCTCCTGAAGTAAAGCCTACTGACGTTACCTCATACTTCACCACTACGTACACAACGGTCCAACATGCAGCGTAACTCCTTACACATGTCCAAACTCAGAAGCCTGATGCTCAGAAGAGAATAAACAAGGTCAGAAAACTGATGTCTGAGAAATCAAACCACGGGTTAAAAGGCTTTCACAGTGCTGTCAAATCAATCTACCTGGACACGTTTCTCTCTCATTAAGGGTATATTCAAAACAAGCTTTGCTGGAAGTGCTGTAGCTGAATCAAGCAGAGCCTACCAGCAATTCTGTTCTCTTAATGACCTCCTGATCGTTATACAGTCTTGACTAATTTCTGCAATTAGAGAGGCTCATTTACAGAGACTGAGATGCTAATGTTCTTAAATTAGCTTTTATGGGTCGGGGCTTTTAATTCGAGATTTAAAAACCATCATAGTTCACAAACCCAAATAAACTGCAGCTAATGAAATTCACAGGAGTGGAGTGGCTCACAGAACATTTCTCGCTAGCTTTCCTGGATGATTTATTGACAGCTGGTTGTAAAAACAATTTTATTAAAGGTCATAATGTTTGGTTAGAAAAGAAAAAAGTTTAATTTATGGTGTAATTAGCCTTCCTGCAATAGGCATGATGCCAGACCCATCACTCACGAACTTTGGCTTTGAAATAAGCACTTGGTGGTTTTAATTATATCTTTGAGAACGTGTTCAAAGGCAAGACCCCAGTGATGCGGTGTTACTTTCTCTCTATAACCACTTTACGGCCATTTTAATGGCCACAGAAGTAGATTTACTTGTACTGATTGATATGTAGTGATTGTATGGCCGTACCTGAGGAGCACAGTTGGGACATGCAGGCAGGAGCAGGAGGCAGCAAAGCCCTATGCTTCTTGGAGGAAGCCATTTGGTATCTGCTCTGTGTCCAAGCCTGTTCCGAGGGGCTGGAGATGAGCAGGAATGATGCGGCTTTTTAAGTAGTTATAGATTCTTAAAGTACCCTTGAAATGTTCTCTCTGCTCTGCCTATTATAATGGCAGAAAGCCAGGCAGAAGACCTAGATCCACTACTGTTGCTGCCCATGGGTTTTCTTATGCTCCTCCACATTATTCTTCAGTTCCCAGCTTTATTTTGCTGTTATTACTTTCTGATTTGAAAGATGAAATTTGTGGCAAAAAATATACACATGCATACAGCTTAAAGGAGAGAGCTTGTTGTAGGCCTGCAGTGAACCTACAGCCTTTCCTAGGTGGGATTAAATTGCCTGGCAAGAGCTGGGCGATGGGTACCAACTCTTACAACAGTGTGCCTCTTGGCAATCACCACCCTGGCTGTGAAGTTTCATTTCCAGTCTTTTTCACCTTGTTTAGTCATTATTTACATGAGGTCTCTAGGATAACAGAACCACAGAATAGTTCGTGTTTGAAAGCACCTTCAAAGCTCATCCAGTCCAACCCTCCTGCAATGAACAGGGACATCTTCACTTAGATCAGGTTGCTCAGAACCACATCCAGCCTGGCCTTGAATGTCTTCAGGTATGGTACATTTATCATGCATTGTCACAACAGATACCTGCAAAACCCATGAGAGACTGACAAATCCCTCTTAATTTGGGAGAGTTACAGATTTGAACTTCAGGCAAAGATTTGACACCTGTAAGTAGACCCAAAGTCAGGAGAGTCATCACTGTCTCTTCTTTCACCACGATCTGGAAGCGGCAGTACAGATTTCCCTATGGAGGCAATATCTTGACAGAAATGGTGGAGTCACCATCCCTGGAAGTGGTCACACACCATGGAGACGAGGCCTTCAGTGCCACGGGTTAGTGGTGGCCTTGGCAGTGCTGGGAATGGTTGGACTTAATGAACTTAAAGGTCTTTTCCAACCTGGTTGATTCTATAAGAGTCCTTGTGAGGATAACTCCTGTGACAGCCATTAGGAGAGCATTAAGATGCCCAGATCTTCAGGTGCCAAGTTAATTTTTCCATCCTCCAAGTTGTTCTACACAGACTCTCCCCTTCACTGCATATGTTGTCAAGAAATGTTTTCATGAAACTTAAGAAAATCTACTTTATACTGTAGAAAAATGATAAATCTAACATCTACAAATCTTGAGAGCCTTATCTGCTTTCATCAGGAAGCACTGCACCAAGTACCACGGCACATCAGCCATTCTCCCCAACTTTGCTGTCCATAGCCCTATACATCCAGCAATATCTCCTTAAATTCTAAGTAAGGCAAAACAGAAAAGAAGCTTGAAAAGGGAACAGTTTCGGTGCAGAAACTCTGCTAGGGGGGACTTCAATTATCTCCCAGTGGGAGCCTCAAACTGAGCAAGGAAGGAGCCATGTTCAGCCAGAAAAATCAGAAATGTTAAGATAAACCCAGCATTAGTTCCATTTCTCACTGCAGAAATGCAAGAAAAGCTCACAGCTGCGGGGCACCTGAAACCCAACACAGAGCTGTCTGAGCTGGTTGATGTTTTTCTCATTTGTGGCTACATTTGAATTCTCTGTGCAAAACATCACAGAAGGCTCTATCCTCCAAATCAACATAAACAGTGAAGGATTGCCTAAATTTAGTCAGCAGTGAAACCCACGGAGTTTCAAGGGAGAGTTGCGTTGTGTGTGAACCTCCTGTCCCAGGTCCAGAGGCATTTGGTAGTACACATCAGCAGCATTCAAGATTCTCTTTCCAAGAAGCCAAAGTCACAGCACCAGGTCCTGCCAAACCCGATTCTGTCCATTTTGGTGGCACTGCCTAGCACTTCAAGGAGGCATTGATGATGGGCATTAATGAGCTAGATGACTCTCCCCTAGGCTCTGTGGTTACCATTAAGCACATGAAGCTGCGTCTAGACACTGCCAAAGCCAAAGCAAAAGGTAAACACATCCCTTGCTCTCTTTGAAAAGGTTTCCTTGTGTTTTGCCCAACTCACTCAAGAACCATCATTCTCTTTCTGTTGCTCTGTTTTCTAAGACACTTCATCACTTACAAGGCATGATCAGGGCCAGGAAACACAAAATTGTTCAAGAAAAGTAGTTTCTCCCGGCGCCACAGAAAACGTGAGGCTTAGGTTGAGGAAAAGCAGTGGAACAGGCAGTTGAGTAACTGCTCGTTAAAACTCTGCTCTACCTTTTCTTAGAGAGTTTGTGATCACCAATTAATTCTTTTTATTTTGCTTTCACTAAAATAATGTAATAAAGGTTTGCAGAATCTCATGAGAACATGAGACAGCCCTTGTAATATAATCTGAGAGAGACACATACTTCATCAAAAGAGCAGTTGGTTTCAATGATCTACTAAGAGTCCCAAAGGGCTCTTTTTCTAATTTTTGAACACAAATATTAAATATTATTTGGCAGCATTGTGCTTTTTCTGGCTCAGCTTCTTCAAAACAAATGCTTTACAATTAATTTCACTTCAGTCCAGTTGAATGATGTAGAGTTAATTCCAATATAATTAAATCTTTTCTTTGGAATCCTTCTTACCCCACGTCTCCCCCTCTTCCTCCTCAGTCTTCAGTTTTGCCCACCATCACCCTCCACACATGGTATAATTTTGTGAGATTGTTCTTCTCCTACTGATATAAAAGAGATTCCTCAACCTCTTACAGGTTGAAGTCCACAGTGAACTTAACTCTTTCTTCTGTATAGCAGCAGCTTTGTTTTCTCAAAGCTAACAGACATAGGTAGGCTGATTCATTACAAAACTAAAATCAAATAAACGTATACAGCAAATGAAATAAACATAAACAGTAGACTAAATTTAATTAGGAATCAGCTAATCAAGAAAATGGTAGCAAGATATTTATTAAGGAGCCAAGGGATATCCAAATTACACAGACTGCTCCCTAAATCAAGTAACACCTCATGTCTGAGATTTCCAAATAAATATCCACCGGTTCTGGTAAATGCTATGGAAAGTAAATGTCTATGTTACACAGCCTAACTACTATTCCTAGTACTGCAAGCCGCAATCTCAGCATTTTCACTGTAGAGTCTGGTGCAAAGACATCTGCAAGCCTGGCACCTCAGGCACCCATGCCAGACCGCAGTATTCAATGTGAAGAAAGTGGAGTCCTTCACTGTGCGTTGTTTAATCGCTGAGTGCTAAAGCTGAATGCTGAGCATCAGTTGATATTTGGTTTTGCATAATGCATTAATACCACCAGACTGCATATTTCTATTGCAATTAGAACAGGTAGCTTTAAACAGTCATTAAAGCCCAAAATACAGCGTTGAAAGAGGTGGCAATGAAGCCAAATGTGCAGATTTTTTCCTTTATCAACATGTGTTGCAAATATACTTCATGTCTACACAAAGAATACCATTTTCTATCACACATTCATGCTGATTCTGTCACCGTCCCTGTATCTCCAGAGCTGGAGAAAACAAGACTAAAAGTGCACTCGCTATATGAAAACAGGATAGCTATTTTTAACTGCAAACTCTAACACACTAATAAATGTTATGCTTGTTCCCAACTTTAAAGAGTGGCTTACAGTGACAAATTTATTGCTAATTGCACAAGCAGTTTATTATGCAGGACCATAAGAAAGCTTGAGGTCTAAAAGATGTGTACTAAGAAATTATTTAATCTGGCAAATACTGATGAATCAAGCCCTTATTTATCCAGAATTTGTTAAACTCAGAGCTTTATGCTCTGCAGTAATTCTGTAGGTGATTACAAAAACAAGGGGGCTTTAGGGCAAAATGTTCAGACTTGGCTAGCTAAAACCAGGCAGGTTTTCACACACTTGGATTTCCAAGTATGTTGACAATATTTAGATTCAGTGAGTACTTCCAGCTCCCAGCAGAGACCACCCCCTTTTGACTTCAGTACCCAACCGGTTCACCCTCTGCATTGACATGTAGCCATGTTTTCTGACCTATCGGCTCAATTTGGTCTTTCCAACTCAGCCACCCCTACCTTGTTCAATGCAAAGGAAATAAGCCCCGTTTGTTCCTCTTCTCTCGCATTTTGAAGCCCATTTTTCGACCAGAGACAATTTCTTTAAGCTTGGCTGTCCCTAGCAAACTCCTTTCCTCCATCTGTGTAAATGTCTGAACTGCACCCAAGCTATTCTGCAGTTGTGTCCCTCCATGTCTGCCTTGCTTCTCTACTAACAGCTCCTCAGTACAATTGCCTCCTACCAGAGGCCGTCTGCACATGAGCCACTGTTTGCCCTTGCCATATGCTCCTCAGCATATCTGGAGGCTGACCCTTCCTATATGAGGCTGAGAGCTAGCATGTGACAGATGAAGGGATGCCCCAAGTCTCACTGTAAGGAATCTAAATACAACATTAAAGTCATTCCCAATCCCACAGGTACTGTGATAATAGATGCTGAGCCCCATTTTAGATTTGACTTGCAAGTGTGTCAGTTAATTCCCACAGCATAGGTAAGTTTTATGATCAAGGACTGCTATTCAGGACATGGATTTCATTCCACATCAACAGGCAAAAAACTTCCAGGGAGCAGCTATTTTCAGGTCAAAATCCAGGGCACATTTGTATGTGACTTGAAAGCATCACATCCCTCTTCTCCAGAGCCAAGCATGGAGCCACACCACTGCTACAGGCTAACATACCTCTTCCAGCTTGTTTTAAACAGTCAGCATTTCTCAGTTCAGTGTAGTCCCATTTCCAGAAGAATTTCTGCAACTGAAAAGGAGAATGTGTTACAATTCAGATCCCAGTTTGGAACTGAGGGAGAATATAACTAATAGGCAGCCCCATCTCTGAGCTCCACTCCCTGCAAGTCTGTTTCCTTATAAGAAATAGGTGTTTCTATCTAAAGTCCCATAATGGCAATATTCTACCACTGACTTAAGAAAAGGAAAGAAACAATTGTTAAAGCAGTATTTCAAACTACAAACTGTAGACAGCTGTCTCCCACACTTTCCAGGTTGAGTTACAATATTGTTCCCTTTTAAAACAAGCCTTCATTTCAGTTAACCACAGTGAGCCAATTGGCATATAAATCAGCTTGCTACGAAATGAAGAACAAATCTACAGTGGCCATTGGAAAGCAATGCTGAATATAAATAAGAAAATACCCATAAGGCGCACTCCTCCCCAGATACGTTTGTGTAACTCCTATTAGGGGTAAAGGCTACAAACCCTATTTTCTTAAACTATTTGATCCCAAGAGCTCTCAGAAGCAGCTTGGAACATGTTTAATGAGCACTTGTGCAGGTGGCCTTCAAAGACAAGGTCCACTGGTGCTTATGAATCAGTAATTGCATGTTTCCTTGTGACGAAGCATGCAAATGTCAGTCAAATCTATTCCTTAAACTATGAAGCTGAAGTGTAATAAAATGACATAATCAAACACTTGGAGGGCATTTTTCTTCCTTTACAAAATGGGGGTGAATAATGTCAGAATATTTTACATTACCATCTTGATCTCATAGCTATTTACAATGGAAAATTTCAATACAGTTAAACATATTTCAATCCATTGTTAAGAACTTATTTTCCCCCAAATAACATTCTGAGACTGACAGTACATTTCAGCTACCACTCCCGTTTGGAATTATATCTTTCAACCAGCTCTATCCATTCCTTCTGCTGGATTTAATAATTGCTTTGCTTACCAGTAACAGTTACTCTAAGCTTCAATTCTATGAGCAAAGACAACTTCCGATTACAGTATGTTTACTAAAAGAACCATATGTTTTTTATCTGATTAATTTGTCTTCCCTCCCAAAACATGGTGTAAAAACATGCTTTTGTAACCAGTCCTTGAATACCTCAGGTCAGTCGGTACTACAGTTACAAGGAGTATTACTATTCATGCTTATCAATAGTATATACATTAGGGCAACAGTCAAACACGATGTGTTTTACAGGGAGCACTTCCGTGTTATTCCATCATCTTAAATTGCACAATGCTGGGTTAGTATTGTGGTGATGAGCAGAAGACAGCCTGGCTTTCTTCTTCATCCTGTGGCAGTCATCAGCCCTGACCTCACACAGATCAGAGGAAATCTTCTCCAAAGACCACTGAAGTCAGCAGGGATATCACTTTGATAGGCTCAGGCTCTCTTCCTCATTTGTAAATGAGGT
Source organism: Psilopsiagon aurifrons (assembly GCA_025447955.1). Lineage (NCBI taxonomy): Eukaryota > Metazoa > Chordata > Aves > Psittaciformes > Psittacidae > Psilopsiagon > Psilopsiagon aurifrons. The sequence goes on along the minus strand of JAOEHY010031446.1, from coordinate 27,867 downwards.
TTTTATCATTTAGCTCCCCTCACAGCGGTTAGATTAACTGATGTCTGCTGAGTGCATTGAAGCTTTCAGTGAAGCAGTAATATTTACAAAGCATGTTTTCTTCTTGGTTTGTAGTGATCATTTTTGGAATTCCTTTTGTTTTCCTCTTTGGCTCTTGTTCTCTGGAAGGACCATCTGATTAGTCCAAAACTTCCAATAGAACAAGAGAGGAAACTCAGCTTTTTCCTTATCAGTTATTTCTGCTCAATTTCTTTAAGAAACACATAGAGGATATTTACATTTGCCAACTGTGAGAAGTAGAAATGAAGCTTTGAGCCAGGTTTTACCCCTGACGAACTTCGTCTGTGTGAAAGCCACATTAACAACAGTTCCTTCCTGAATGTCTGCTTGCCAGATGGAAATTTATCTTTAAAATCTGTACAGTAGTGTGATATTACTGACATGTTATTTCTGTGCAGTTTGTCTGTGCACTGGTGTTCTCTTGGGAAGGAATAATCAATCCATTTTAAACTCAAAATATAATTGCCCATTAATATCCCCTGATACTGTGAGAACTTTTAATCATGCCTAAACATAAAATAACTCATACGGATGTTTGTTTTTCCTTCGTTAATAAAGCAAACAGAAAACATAGCAAGCCATTAGGCTGATGCAGTTCACTTACAGAGACTATTGTGTTTATACATTTGATTGAAGACAGTATTTTAAATCATGCATTTAAAAAGGTTTAATTCAACTATTTCATTTTTACTAAATCTTTCCATAGTAAGACTTGCACAAGATTATTTGGTCATCACAAAAACACTGCCAAATAGGCAGTATTTCAAAATAAGTTAAAGTTTCAGGAAGGACACATGTAAATTCTCTCTTTCCCCCAAAGCTCCTGGCATAATCAACCACAGATTCCCTGTCAGATTAATAATGTCTCTGACTTCCCTTTTCTGGTACCCAGCACTTAACGAGCTCACAAGAACTGTATCCTTTCATGTGTCAGTGCACGAACATAAGAGTACCTGTCAGAGTTGTTTCTCCCTGGAATACTCACATCACAAATTCCAGCTTAGTCTCCTTATTCTGGTGACCAAGCCCAGGTGAGACCAAATTTCTTTTTGTTCTGGCTTTCCCATAAGAAAACAGCTATGAGAAACCTGTTCCATCGAGTAGCATATAAACAACAGAGTCAAGAAGATTAGATTGCCATTGAGCTCAGTGAGAAAGCTTTAGGCATAACTACAAAATCCACCTCCTAAAAGAATGAGAGGACCACCAGCCCTAGCATTAGCCCGGCTATTTCTCCATTTGGCTCAGCTGCATAATTAGTGCTCATGCGATGTGACGTCACCTGATACTAAAGGAGTGGCTTGAAAGGAACCACCTATTATCCATCAAAAGCAGTAGAGACTCAAATATGATCAGTCCTCCAGTTAAATCCAGCAAAAGCCTGAAATAGCTTAATTAATTAGGTAATACACAATATAAGGTAGTAACAGGGGGCTTGGGGGAGAAAATATTGTCGTTTTCTGTTAGTTGGATCTCACTGCTGATACAATGCTTCTCCGATGTGCAACTTGAGTCCCCCTCTGTTTAAATAGTACCAAAGTTTCTCTTGGCCTAAAACGTTTCTAATAATCTTCTGTGGTGGTTCAGATTTCTCTCTTAACTAACAAAGAGACTTTATTTCACTGCCTTGTGTCTGAACCTTGAAGTCTTTGCATATATCTTCAGTTAGAGGAAGAAGGGGTAAAAGAAGGAGTGTTACCTATTATAAATATTCCCCTGGGAAAGAAAGAAGGGAAAACAGCATTGAACAAAGTAGCTAAAATACTGGTTTCTGACTGTTTATTGTCCCAGTTGTGTCAAGGGTAAGCTTTGTCATGTTCATGCAAAGGAACCATCCCAAACTAAGAGGTGAATAAAAACCCCTGTGCTGACTCCACATCTCTTGCTTTGCCTCTGGGTTTATCAGAACAGAGTCTCTGCTACTCATCTGCCACACAGTGGGGTAGAGAACAGGACCTCAGCCCAGAAGAAAAAAAGCAGAATTGAGAATATCCAGATTTTTCTAAAACCAATTTGAGACAATGACAAAAGTAACTATGGACCCCAGTGCCTTTGAGGAGAGATTTATGTCTAAATAGCTTAACGGCTGGCTCTTAGATACTCTTAGATATCTCAGGAGATCTACTGTCTCTCTTCCTTGCATAGCTCTTCCCTAATTCAATAAGGCCACTCTGTCAGGCTGCCCTCTATTCTCAATGTGTTGCTGAGTAGTTTTCCCTCTCTCCTGTTCTCTCCAAACTAAGCTGTTCCACGCAGCAAAGCGCATGGGCTGAGCCACATTTGAGATGTGTCACTGCAGCAAAAGGAGACTTAAAAGGGTAAAGAGCATCTACAAAGTTCGAGATGAATCCCAAACTTTCCCCAAAACAATTTTCCTCTGGCATCATTCTGCGCTAGGAAAAATACCATAATCAGGCAGAAAGGCAGCTTTCTTCTGAAAGTTAAAAGGGGGAGACTTGTAATAGAAAACAGGTTAGAAACTGCAGTACAGAATCATTATTCTACTTCCACAATGCACAAACCACAGCATTCAAGTTTTATACAAACTATCAAAATGTGCATGACTTTCCCATCACATCCGTCAGTAGGCGAGCTTTATGAACAGCATTTTCCCATGTACTTATCGATGCTGTTTGAATCATGCCAATCACAGGCTCTTTGTTTAAAGGGCACAGTAGGCATCTTCCCGAGGTTTTATTTTCACTCTTCTGGTGCCCTCCAGATTAATGAGAACTGAGCCCGTGCTCCTGCTGCTGTCAGACCTCTCCTTTGCTTTTTGCTGACAGCCAAACCTGCCCTTCCTCCTTTCTATTTGATGTAGAATTTATATCAGCCACATGGGAAAAGGAGGAGCAGCTTCAACCACTGGCTTTAATCTCCATGTGAAAGGCAAGGCAACCATGGGGCAACAAGGAGTATTGAAGTCTCCAGTATAAATGTTGTTGCTCATTACAAGCTCCCTCTCTAGGGATAAAAAAGAAAGCTTCAAAGGGGAATTGCACCAGTCTCACGCACGCCAGAGTCCCCTCTCACACACACGCGCCTTTCACATCTCATACATGTGGTTTCCACGCAGGAAACAATTACTGTAATTAATAGACCCAAATAACCCCACTGTTCATTTTAAAATGCACTTTAAATTGACAGAGGCATAAAAAAAAGGGGCTGGGTGCTTGGGTCTCATTACCCATGTGGACTAAAACCCCGTTGTGTATATAGACTGTCAGCTCTATATTTTTCCAGACCTATCAAATCAAATGCAACTCCAGCACAAAACAAAATACACTCAAGATCTGAATGTTCTCCAGGAGGCACTCAGATGCCATTGTTTCTTCCTGTGACACCCATGAGCTATTTTGTCTAGGCTGAAATAGATGCAACTGTTACTGGCAAGAGGGAGCTTTTGTGCATCAAGAGGTGGTGGTTAATATTTTAAAGGGACTATAATGCATCTCATGCAGAAAATTAAATGAAGGATTCTCATTTGCCCAGTTGGGAGCATTTACATTTGCTTAAAATTACAGACTCAAAACCAGTAGCAGCAGGTGCTCTAATTTTCACTGGGTTTCCATTCTGCCACACCACACTAGAGAATGTGATTTCCTCTTTAATTACCTTCAGTATGACACAGACTATGATCATGTCAGGGAACGGATAACAAATACTTCTATTAGTTATAATTGCCTTCTTCCACCCTCCACTTGACTGCTGCAGGCCTCACTTGCAAGATTCATGGCAAGCCCTTGTAGGTCCCTTTGTGAGAGACTGTGAGACCAGGAGTATGTAAAGCAGTTGCCTGCACATCCATGAATTTCCTTAGGATGGGATGGTAGCTTACTGCTGTGCTCCACATACAGGAAAGCAGCAGCAGGAGGGAACAGGTTTGCAGAGGAATAACATCTGACTGCAGAGCTGCAGCTGCGGGAGCAGTAGGGATGCAGCACTGTGAGTAAAGGCTTTACAGGGCCACCAGTGCTTGAGCAGCATTCTCTTGCTACGGACCCTGTCCAACCTGCAGCTCCTCCATGCCGGGGAGAGACAAAGGAAGCAAGATTTGTCTCCGTAGCCACGAGGCTCGCTGCCCTCTCCTCTCACACAAAGCTCACCATAGAGGGTCTGGTTTGTTGCCAGCCTGAGATACGGCGACACTTGTGTAGATGGAATAAACCAGCAATCTGTTCTTTTCACCTCTTGTTTCTTTTCTTTAATGGTGCTGAGAAAACCCAGGCCATTTCAGCTGGTACAAGAGCTTGATGTGTTGTTCAGCACACATATCTCACATGAATCATCCATTTAATTTGGAACTCTTACTTTAGCTTTTCAAAATAAAGAGTTTGGGGTGGGTTTTTTTAAAGCCCCTGGGAAGAATATGTTAGATTTGACTTCTGGTATTTGTCTTTCATATGTTTAGTGAAATTAGTTAGATCTGGAAAATGTTGCCCTTTACCTGCTAATTCAGGAAACCAACGAAACTAATACATTTATCAAATGAACAGAAATGGCTCTCTGGATTTCAACAAAGTTTCCTTTTGTTTTATATACTAAATTCCAGTTAATCAATTTTCTACACATCATAATGTTTTAGAACAAAGGTTGAAAAGACAATGAAACCTGAATATTACAGCTCTTTGCCTGCAGAAGAGAAAAAAGAAAGTAACATTTTATAGTGTCAACGGACACAGAAATAAATCCAGGAGCACTTTTTGACAAGAAAGGCCACCATAGTTCAGTTCAGACAGTGAAAAGCTTTTATATTGTCCTAGGAGCCATAATCAAGCAACCCATTAAAAAAAAAAAAAAACATGTAAGGAGAAAAAAGATCATACAATGATGAAGAATTATATTTTAATTTGCATTGAAGTGAAACGACCTCATAGTAGAGGTTGACAAAGGAATTAGAAATGTGCCTAATAATGCACATATATTCCAGCAGGCATCCCTAAATCTGCTGTCGTTTAGGAGTGGAGAAATGCTTTTTCTCTCTCTCATTCTCGCTTGTAATTTGGACACACATAGTGATATCTGCTGGCAAAACAGCTCCCATGTATTTGTCAGAACAGCAGATGGGGAACTCAAAGCCCTGGATATATTCACTCATTAGGGGATCCTTTCAATCTGCCTCTTTCCTGTGGTTGCTGGGTTTCTTCAAGCAGTCTGGGTGTGCTTTCTGGAAGCTGAACACTGTTGCTTTCTGCAGCAGCATACGTCATACATCCTGGTATACGAGGACAGCAGCAGCGTTGCCAGCTCAGTGTTCTACTACAAGGCTTATGCATTTGGCATTTTATTTTACATCTTCAGCTTCTGGAAGCAAGAACAGGTTTTGGGGTTTGTCTTTATTGCATAGCAGGAATGTAAATTTCATCCCATATGGTAATGAGACAAATTTGAATATATGACCCAAAGACATCAGAAGCAAAACAAAAAAAAAGGGATTGATTTTACTATATCTAGTTTCTCAAGAAAAGTGTGCTAAATAGATGCATTCTCATGTAGTCCTACTGAGTCCCTTCTTACCAGCTTTATCATAGAATCACACCATCAACCAGGTTGGAAAAGACCTTCAAGATAATCCAGTCTAACTGTTCCCCAGCACTGCCAAAGCCATCACTGACCCATGGCACTGAAGGCCTCAGCTACCCAGTGTGTGAACACTTCTAGGGACAGAAGGACTCTCCTTTATAAGCTCTCTGACCAGTTTCATCTGTATTTGAAATAGAGGAAGGTTCAACGACAGCTTCATGCACTTGTATCAGGGAGCACTGCAGGGTTGTTAAGCCCTGTGGCTCATGGAAGTAAGTGATTTCAAATCTCATAACTGTGTGTAGCTTATGATTTTAACAATATCAATATTGTTATATAATATATATAATATATTGTTATATGATATATATTATAATATATATATTATATATAATATAAACAATATAATATTTCTGGAATATCAAGACTCAGAAGATAACAGAGACACCACCATGGAGGGTGAGAAAAGTGGGTAAATACACGTTCTGGCACGGAGCAATGGCCGTGTAAGTGGAGAAACCCTTGCTTGATGGATTCCGCTGCTCTCAGCTTGTGAAGGGGTTCAAAAAGGAGATGAACAGGTACCTCCAGATTTCCCTGTGTTCCCCCTGGGAAACAGCACTCTTCCCCAACACCACAGACAGTAACCCAGACAGTATGAGCCCCAAAAGTAAAGCTCATCAACAATCACAGCATGTTTTCACAAAGGTCTGCAAGCACAACAGAGCTTCATGCTCACATAGCAGCAGTGTAAAACACATGTAAGGTATGTACCTGTACAAGCCCAGACTTCCTGCAGCTCTGTGTGTTCCGCAGAGAGAAACTCAGGCCCCCCCTTCATATGCTCAACCACTGCCATAAGCCTCTGCTGGAGGAAGATGTAGGAACTGAACTTTAGCTCATGAAGTTTCCTCTCCTTTTACAGACTACTCCCACATCACAGTTGAAGTAACAGCTGTGAACAGTTTACAGAATTCAAATGAAGGGAGATGTATTTGCTTTGATTTTTGTTTCTGAGCTGTTGATATTTCAGTGATAAAGCTGCCATATATAAACATGTGTAGACACAAACAACCACAATGCCTCTGTGGACTCATCTATTGGAAAGGAACTGTATCATTTCACTCATAGAAACTTGGATGCAAGCTTCATTTTATTACCAATTCCTGGCAAAGAGCTGTGTCGTCTTATTTGGGTTTCACTGACTTTCCTATGTGATGCGATGCAGCAGTACCCACACAACTCTTTTCCTGTTGAGGGGACGTAGGTCCAGAGGACCATGCCAAGTGCACAGGCCAAATCCAGCAGCTCTCCCAACTAAAAACTTACATGGAATTTTACTTCAGCATTCCCAAATCTTTCAAGGAACACTGATAAGCAGATTTATAGGAATTTTCAGGAGGAGACCTTCATATCCCACAACAGTCTCCTAAATATCTTCAAAAAGAACATTTTCTGCCCTGAGGGTGGATTATACCTTCTTACCTCTCCTTTCCATTTGCATGAAACAGTGAAAAGGGCCCACCCTACACTCCCAATCAGAGCACACAGAAAGAATCGGATTTAATTAGATCCTTGTATACCCTCTTGAAATAAAATGTTCCAACTTTAGTGGCAAACTTTAGGCACTGGAAAAGTGACACACGTGGCCTTTGATCCTGCCCTTGGGAGGTCATTCAGCTTAGCAGCTGAAAGGATGGACTGCAGTTAGAACTACCAGGTCTTTCTTCTCTGCTCTGGAAGCACACTGGCCTAAGAACATATCTGCTGAGCAATTAGGTGCAACCTGTTCTAGGCCACAGACCTCCAAAAGCAGGTTCAGGACTTCCCCAAAAGGAGAATTTTAACAAAGGAAAGAAAAAGCAAGAAGAATAAGAAGTCATAAAAATCTCAGAGTGGGAGAGAAAGAGGTTGCAGGGGAAGGTCGCCTGCTATGAATTTAGTATCTGGATAAAAAGTCAGGCTGTGCAGCAACAGGACTCAAGGAAATGAGTTAAGTTCAGAAAAAGGAGACACGAAAGCCTTAAGGCAAAAAACTGAACAGCATAGATAATGCTCACTCTACCAAGATAAACAGTTTCAGTGTCTGTATATAGCCAGCTTTTTCAAACGAGTGTTGGGTATGAAAGAAAACAGGAGGCAGAAAGTGGGAAGAGAAAGGACTCTGGCTCCAAGCACTAAGGAAACATATGCAAGGGAGAAGAGAGCTGAGTATGAGCAATTAGTCTTGCTCCATTTACTCAAGCAACACTACTATTAACATCCCAAACATTTGCCTGATGAGCAAACTTATGTCCACTAGCATGCCCTCCAAAAGGGTGCCCCACCTCATCGTGAACAATTTGCCTGTGCAATGGGGTGAGGATTTAAACAAAGCCAAGCTTCAGGAGAAGTGGCTGCCACATGCAGATGCTCCCATAATAGCCACCTACATAGAGAGCTATATCCAACAGTGGGAGCCTTTCCGTTCTCATCGTGCTTATTCCCTGCCCATGAAGTCCAGTAAATTTACTTCCCACATTAACAGTTTTCACAGACCCATTCCTAGACAACTGGCACAGTTTCATGCAGTAATAAATGAGCACTTCAGTAGCAGGTACATGTTCCATGTGCAATGAAACTAATGAAGACAGGGCTATGTATGACGGGACATCAGTCTCACCAGCATCACATGTCTGACACAAAGCAGCAAAAAGCAGTTTCAACAGCAGACTGACTTCTGGACAGCCAAGAGCTATGGAATAGTGTTCAAACGAGCAATGCTTTTTCCCTAAAATATGAGACTAATAACATGAGCTACAGCAGCCAAGAACAACCGATTTCTTAGAGCATACATATATCTGCAGAGGCAAAGAGAGGGAAGGAAGAGGTCACAGTACTCAAACATACATCAGTTCTGATCCAAAAGACAAAGCCTCTTCAGCAATATGATCGTATCACAAGAGATTCTTTTAGGTGTTTCCTCCAGAGGGCAGTGAGGAAGAGTATATGGAAACACAAGTGGAGTCATAGACCAGCCATGCAATTAGCCCCTGTATGGAAAACAATTTAGAGGCATACTGGTAAATACCTGAGACAACTTCTAGTATCCTACATCATTGCATGAGGAAGACCTAACTGCTACACTATAAAAGGGTTCCCACCTAAATTCAGCTGTCTTTAATCTTGTAGCTGGAACTGCTATTAAGATGGGCTTACTGCAGAGCTTCCATCACAGAAAGCCTTCTCAGCATAGACAGGCAAAAAACTTTGCCACTCCATTTTATGCCAGGCTGAAACAAAGCTGCAAGTACTATCTGATTAGTATTATCTGATTAATTATCTGATTAAGCATTATAAAAATGTGCAGAGTCTGGACAACATTTATGTACAAATCTGCACATAAATATTTGTATTTATGTACAAATAAACGTACATTCATCTGTACATAGATGAAGCAAAGGGAATGGGTGCTCTTTAGGCCCTCTGAATGAATGGCAGAAAACATGAGTTCTGATGATCAGACATTTGATTCTGGGAATTAAGGATATTCAGTGCTCAGAAGAATAGAATTGCTGCCACAGATTTTATTATTCAGGAATAGGTTGCCAGCTCCTCTATCATTCTCCAGTTCCATTAAAGCAGCAGAATTAACCAATTTTTTTCTGCTCCTACACCTACAGCATTCCCTCAGAACCTCTGTTAAGTAGAACTGAGGGTCTGGCCCTTCAGCCTGTGAGTACCCTGTGTACAGTAATGCCACAGTCCCTATTTCCCACACTCACATGGTGTGATCCCTGAACTCTCCAGAGCAGGCTGAGATTTTTATCTTATAATTAATATCAGCCTTGTCAGCAGAGGCAGGATGACAGCGAGGCTCGTGATCAACCTGGCCAGAAAGCCTGTAAATCTTTCCATGGCATTCCTGTGAAACTTCCACCCGCACAAGTCCATGGAGGCAGAAAGAGCTTACAAGGAAACGGCACTAAAAATGAAATCATGGTCATTCTTCCACCCAGCATTGCATAGACATGTCATGCTAATTCTTACACATCAGTGCTCAGTTATAACCATTTTGTTTGGCTAGGCAAAATAGCTGGAAAAGCAACAGAGATATACCGCTGGGGGAGAGGGGGGACTTAGATCGCATTCCCATGTCATCTTTTCATGATTTCCATTAAAAGTATAATTCCTGCCACTAAATCGTTAAGACCTATGAAAATTATACTAAGAAAAACCTACAAGATAAAGCGAACATAAACCCCTTCCAGCTAAGATAGAACTTAAACATATAAAAACGTTAATGATGCTCTTTGCCTTTCTGACCTACTGCCATTGAAGGATACCTCCTTATTCTTAAAGTAATATGCACAATAAAGCACACATATAAATGTGTACAAAAGAGATATATGTAAAGAATACTCTTGGACTAGATATCAGGAAGAATTTCCTCACCAAAAGGGCTGTGAAGAGTTGGAACAGACTGCCCACGGGAAGTGTTTGAGTCACCATCCCTGGAGGTTCTTATGTTTAGACTTGGCACCCAGGGACATGGTTTAGTGGTGGACTTGGCAGTGCTGAGGTAACGGTTGGACTCAATGATCTTAAAAGTCTTTTCCAGCCTAAATGATTCTATGATTCTAGCGAAAGAGTATTTTGGTATTGCACACGAGAGGACTGGGGAGCATATTGAACGCACAAATAGCAGCGTGACAACATGTTCAAATGGTGCTGTTACGTAAGAGAGGTCCAAGGACTCATATTTCATTCAGAATACAAAGAAAATGGAGGTTCTCTTTCAGCAAAAATCCCAGGCAGCACCTATTGCCTCAGGGGGATTATGAATCATCGGTGATGTGAAAGCCAATGCTGCACAAGAGAAAAGATCAGTAACATTTATTTTTATCATGCTTATCTCCATCCAAATGTGTTATTCTTTGTACTTGGCACAGGAATGTGTGTGGAAGGAGACTGACCAAGAAAAAAAAAACCCTTGACATTTTCACTAACAAGGCACACAAAGAGTAAAAGGCCCCACAAAGGTAAAGCAACTGCATGGATGCACAGCAGAACAGCAAGTTCCTTCACTAGGAGTCTAGTGCTCTCTGCATTGAATCATTCAGCTGCCTATGGAAACCAGCTCCGCCATGGCTAAACTTTGTTGGTATTTCCATCCATCACCACAGTGTTCTTTTATCAAGATAATAATAAAAGTCTTGGGGGAAGGGAGAAAACATTTGATTTTCCTTTTGTAGCAATCCTACTAGCACAAATACAGCCAGCATGGTTTGCTCTGAAGCTCTCTTCATTCATGTACACTACAGTTGTAGTAGTGTTAGTTAATGTACTGTACTGTTGTCCTTAGACTCCTGTTGAGACACAATTCCTACTGCCTACCTGACTATTTTACAAACAGTATTCTCAGGACAAAAAGGTAAACAAGCACTGAAAATTAGCACAGCATCAAGAATCAAGTTGTTTAGAGAATCAACTCCATCTACATTATGTAAGAGCAAACATCAATTAGCAGTAGCTGCTAGCACTAACATAAATCAAACCTGTCCCTTTTCCTCTCCTGGGCACTGCACTGGAAAATATCAGAACAGCAAAAAAATCCTGGAATGTTTCTTACTTTTTTTTTTTAATACTATTTTATTAATGATAAAATATTGGATGTCAACATGCAATACTTCGGGCATTGCATCAGACAGCTTCAACACTAATTGTGATGAATGGGAGTGGAAGGGCCAAGGTTATAGGCATTTAAGAAGGCTCTGTGGATTGAAAATATTAGGATTGATTAAAGGTCAAATACTTTATGGATTTATCAGTGTTGTATACATTTTCTCATGACACAGAATCACTTACACTACCTGCAAAATGAAATAGAAAAGGGCTGCAAATCAGATAATTTTTAAGTCTTAACCCAAACAGGCTTAGCCATGGGGCATAATTAATGGCACTGAAATGTTTTGATTAATCAAGCACTAAACCAGCCAACCACCCCCAACCCACCTTCCAACAACTCCTCCAGTTTCACACAGGTTCATAGGTAACAGTCTTTCCCAATTAACATTTAGTTAACTGAGGAATCAAAATATACCACTGAGCAAAAGGTACTTTTTATGATGTTGCTTAAAATCTGTATTTAGCCCTCAATGCAGCCCTCTAGCATCTGAAGGAGGCCTATCACCTAAGGATGACCTTGTCACCTAAGGCTCAGAATGGAGAAATAGTCATCCGCTTAATCAAGGGATCCAGGGGATCCCTGGTTTTGTGGGACAGGTTACTGTTAGCTACACTGTGGTTGTCCAATAACTGAGCAAATCTTGTTTTCCAACCCAAAGGCTTTGCACACAACAGCACTGAAAGGGCTGTTTGAAGGGGGTGTCTGTCTCTAAATCAACAGCACTGAAGAGGCAGAGTATGCTGGGAGCATCCACAGGCATCCTTTGCATTTGAACAACTTCAGCATGTTCCATTCTATCTCCTGCAAAGAAGGCACTAGTCTTACATGCATCTTCCAGTCCACAGTTTCTGGATGCTTGCATGAGAAGCAAGAGTTAAGGCAGCAGAACAAAGACAACCAAGTTTAAATTTTGGCCTCTGGTATGTGCCAATTTGTCAGTAATTATGGTTCCATTAAATTTGATAGTAACCTCTAGTGGGTGGACATATGAAAACTCAGACCTGTTTCCTCAGCAAAGAAGCTTTAAAGATAACACCCATTTAATGGTATAACATTTGATTAAATAAGGCTCAGATATCCTAACTCTAAAGGTTAAGCACAGACATGTGTGTCACACATGATGCACTGAGCAAATGATGTAATGTTGATAGAACCATAACAACGGAAAACATTCCAACAGCACATTTTGGCAGAAAGCTTGGTGCCATATAAAACATAATTAAATGGCTATAACTTGCATGGCGTGAGAATTGGTGTCCTGTAAAAATAAGCTCATATTTATTAGAAACCTTCCAAAATAGTTAATTGCATTTCAAAACACAATTGCAACTTGAGGAATTTCAAGTTGCAATTCCTCAGCAGGTTTGGACTGTACAAGCAAGTTTTCCTGGTTTTGATTGTTGGCAGGGTAATGTTGTAAGCTGCTGGCTGTTTCAAGCGCAACTATTTATCATATCACAAAACAATGATGTGGAGTTAGATGGGCTCCTAAGCGACATAGTTTTACCAAAGACAGATCATGCAGACAAACCTTGTAGATTCATTTAGAAATTAAACCAGCCTCCCAGCTTGGACAGAGCCTGGGGCAACAGGGTCTAGTGGAAGTGTCCCTGCCCATGGCAGGGGATTGGAACTGGATGAGCTTTAAGATCCCTTCCAACCCAAACCTGTCTGGGATTCTGTGATTTTATGTAACTCTTTAAAAAAGCTAAAAGGGATGGGCCCAAGGCTTATCCATGAGGTTTTTTCTACAACGCAATGGAAATGCATGGGCATAGGAGAAGCTACTGCTGGGATCTCAAAACGTATTTTTATGTCAAAACATATTGTTCTCATCACCAGTGCTTAATGAGCTTGCCAAAGGAATCATGGAGAAAGGTTTGGTGGGCATGTCCTGGGAGGAAGAGAGCGTGGCATCCTACAAAATCACCTCTCAGAAGGTGACAAACAACTCGGCTTTAGGGAGAGATGGGGACTGGTCTGTCTGCTCAGTGCAATGCTGACTAGAGATGAAACTCCTTGTAGTGAACAAGGTGACCTGATCACTAAGCACAACCTGTCTGTGGCAACACCAAAAGCCCCAGCTGAGTCATTCTCAGCTGGAAGGCTGCTTCTATTATCAAAGCAAGTTCATTTCAAACTCAGCTGAGGTAAAAAGCTTTGTAGCAATTACCCATAGTAAATATCTTATTAGACTTCAGTATGCCAAACAGCAGGTGGATTTTGGCTATCACTACACCACAGAGCCAGCTTCCATATTTTAACCAAACTTAACCCAAAATGCACAGGGACAGCCTCATAGAAAATGTACCACATGACAGTGTTAATCCATGTCTGGAAATGAAAATACTCTTTCTCATGCTCTTTCTTTAAGCAAGGAGCAGACCCAAGTTCAATTTGGTTTTGTATTAAACCAAGCTTCACAATTACTCCTGTCGGCTTTACCTGCACAGCATAGGTAAACAACAAGGAAAGCATCCTACTTCACAGTTCATATGCCAGCTTTACACATGCTCACAGACATGCTACATACATATTTAAAGCTCTGTGACAATGTGAGAAAGAAACGCTTACAAAGCCGTTTGTGAAAGGAAAGGTTTTGGAGTCTGATGGCTCCTTGCTTTCAGATGAAACCTAGAAAACATTCTCATCCTCAGACATCTATGAACAGTGATACCAAAAACCCACAGAATGGGCATCCACAGCATATGTCTGACACTACAACATTACAGATATGAGCTAGCACAGAAAACCAAGGAGTTTTATTGACCTGCTCCTATCATATGGAACATGCTTAATTCATTTATTTGGTTTTTTTCCCAATAGCCTTATCCCTTTATGTTATTAGAGCGCTTCAGAAAATCTCAAGGTCCAGGGGGAAGTTGAATGTTTGCTGTTCTGGGATCATTTGAAGCCATGCATTCAAAGAGGACAAAATCACTTTTAAGTCTGCCTGTAGGAAATCTATCTTGGCAACCAGACAACTAGAATTAGTTATTAAAGGCATGTCAAATGAATAAAGACACCTCTGTTAGGAAAACCGCAAAAGCATTTACTTTTTCTAATATGAATAGTGGGCTAATACCAAATCAGCTTTCATTTTCCACTCTCCCTTCACCTCCTAGACCAGAGGTCAGATCCAATAAAGACTAAGGCAACTGAAAATCATTTTGGCTTTTTGCATCCATTACATAGCAGATGTATATTAAATAGCACCGCCTGGAAATGAAGCAAACTCACGTAATCTGATGTGGCAATCTCCTTGTGGAACTGGTTCACTGCAAGGGAAAGAAGTCTGTGGTATTATTAAAAGTGAGGAGGCACACTGAAAAGTGGGGGTTTTCCCCTTCCAGAGCACAAAGAGGTAGAGCTTTCTAGTTCTACAATGAGAATTAAGGTACTGAGACAACTGCATTCAGGATCAGTATTCACTGATGCTTACAGTTCACTTCTTCCTTACAGCAGGCAACTCCTCTGAAATCACTTACTCAATGAGTAAAGACAAAATAAGCATTTTCATGGTAGCTAGAGACTGGAGGAGAGGGAACAATTCCTGGTTCAAACAAAGATTTCACAGGTGATACCATCTAAGTTCCTTAGCTCAAAAGAAGAGACTGGGATTTTCACCTTTACCATGCCTGCATCAGAAAGCAGGAACCACTGCACTGTTCCCACAGCTTTACTAGAAAACGTACAATTTATGTACATCCCCGCTGCTTCAAATCTTCCTTATCAGAATATGGTCAGATTTGACCAAGGTCCAAAAGCAAGTGTAAGCTGCTTCTAGACTTTTACGTTAAGTGCTGGATAAAGGAGACAGAAAACCCATGAGTGGGCAAATGACTGTTCCAGTCAGGTATTTCTTGAAAGAAGGAACTACAGATTGTGGTTTTACCTTGATCCACTTTGTCAGGAGTATTTCTTTGGACTCAACTACCCATAAAAAACAGCCTTAGCTGTAGCTATAAAAAGCCGGGCAGATTGTTCTGACATCAGGTAGCATACAGTCACCAAATTGGGCAGAACTGGGCATGAGCAAAGGCCTTCTTATAAGCAAAATGTACTACTTACACACAAAGCAATTCACCCACTTAACCAGACTGAGGGAGAATGAAACAAGAGCATGGGAAAAGGCAATCTTGTGGATGCAATAATACTTGTACCACTTACAGAAGTTGCCGGTTAACTATCAAACATTCATTTAGAAGACTCTGGAAAAAGGAAAGTTTCAAGTCTCATAAGAGATAAGGACCTTTCAGTTCATTCAATTCAGTAAAACATAGCCCAAATGTAGCCTGTGGCCTACAAATCAGATAGAAGTTTACAATACATGCTAAGTATTAGCCTCTTCTTCCTCACTTCACAGAGAATTTCTCAGCCTTCTTCACTTACTCCTTGCCAAATCCTAAAGCCCACTGTCACATACTCTACCACACCACTTGCACTATCTCAGGAAGAAAACTCTACAACATACCAAATTAAACATTGGAAAAAGACATCCCTGATTTTTCATAGCATGTGTTGACTTTTCTTCACATTACACTCACAGCTTAGCTCCAAAGAATTTCTCTGTCACCCAGTCTAGATAGAGCTAACAGAGTGAATCCAGCTGAAATGCCTATTGAAATTAACTCTTTGGAGCCAGACTCAAGCACTGTCTCATACTTGCTCATGAATAGCAAGAAAACATCATAAAGTCATTTAGTTTGACTTCCACTCTCTTTAACACAAGTATACCACAGGGCATAGAATTAACCCAATTGCTCCAGTATTGAAACCAACACATTCTGATTTACTAACAGGTATTACATATGATTCCAGTGTCAACTTGAGAAGGTCAACAAATGAAGAAGCCACCACTTACTTGGCATTTTTAACTCTAACAAACATTTCTGCACAAACAATCATCAGTCCTAATAAGGCAGACAGATAACTGCCCAGCATGTACTGTCATCTCTGAATTTCCTGGTTATCAATCACATTGACTTAGAATCACAGAATCCTACAATCATTTGGGTTGAAAAAGACTATTAAGATCATCAAGCCTGGCTGTAAACCCAACACTACCAAGTCCACCCCTAAACCATATCTAAGTCCATATCCACCACTAACCACGTCCCTAAGTACCATATCTACAAGTTCCTAATAGCCTCAGCTGTCATCCACACCCTGGAAAGGCACAAAACTCCATTTCTGAGTCTTAATGCTTGGAGAATGTGGTATTCACTGTACAAAACATTCAGTACTTACTGCAGCTTCCAGGTTGTCAGCAAGGACAGCACATATGTGTGTCCTCTTGGAAGCATATGAAGATACAATTCTATGGTAATCACCATAGCATATCAAAAGAGTAGCCCACAAATTGCAGATGAACCACTGGTATGTAAATAAAGATCATATCCATGGTGACTTTTTTCAGGGGCATGGTAACTTTTTTCAGGGCATCATCGCATATTCACTTGCAAAACATAGAACTGGCCCTGCTTCTCTCTGAAACACTTTGGTATAACAATGAAGGTCTCTTTTGCTTTGAAAGTACACACAAAGTCTGCTGCATGCTGGCAGCCCACAGTGCTGTTCTGACTTCAAAGCAGTCACCTTTCAAGAGACTGGTTATAGTTGTGCTCACAGGGAGAAAACTTACAGCAAGGAAAGACGTATCCCATTTAAGGAATCCTGAAGAAAAGATGCTTACGGAGGGGGAGGAAATAACCTGACTTCTCTTGTGAGAATTGGTGAAAACAGTGCTCTGTTCCGTAACACTGCTCTTTGTACACTGACCTCATCATGAAGTGGCCATGGCACAGGGCTTCAAAGAAGCAGTTGCAAACTCGGTTTAACTTTAACATGCTATTTATCACATGCTTACTTTTTCCATCAAGCTTCATTCACAGCCAATCAGACACATCACACCAAATCAGGCAAGGGAAGGAGGCTCCTATTGTTCTCACCTTTCATTTTCCATAGGGCACAGCACAAGGAATGGCACTCTTTCATTTCAACAGATTACACCAAACTTGCATGTTATTGCAGCTCCATCACTGAGCGTACACTTAACTTCCTGTGCATCTGAAGCAAGCTGTGGTCTAACAAGTCAGAGCAATGCAGCCTGCAGTATTTTCTCACACACCAAGACAAAAAGGAGCCATGTAAGTTGTCCAACAGATGTCTGCTCTTAAGATATGTTTTTAATCACAGAAGGACAAATCTAATAAACTTAGCATTTTTATTATGTGCTTCAAGTTGTTGTCTCTGGTGCCTACAATGGCACTGAGTATCTGCTGGGGTTTTAGCCCACAGCAGTAAATTAGAAAAGAGACAAAAGGAGTAGATCCAGAAGTCACTGCTATTCCCCTCATTAGTATTTAGTGGGTATAGAAACAGAATAAACTAAAATGCATGGGAAGGACTATATGTATATATGCCATATTGGATTAATAGAATTAATCTCCTAGCCTTTTGAATCTCCTTACTTTCACTGATATGCTCCTTTAACAGGTTTAAACATTTTCTAGTATCATTACAAGCTGATCTGCTGAAAAGGAACCCATTCTTGAAGTTTAGACCTCTCTGGTTCTAGCTTCTTTGTCAAAATAGAAGGAAACAATTTTAGGAGAAGGAATATGGGCTTGAAGCAACTTGTTCACAGGATTATTGCTTGAACATGATGCCTCTGAGAAGGCAATGCATGAGAACTAAAGCTTGGCTTTCAGTCATAAACACAAAACTGGATTGTACACCATAACGCATCATACACTTGAGTAAATAAGTACAAAAGTGTATCATCATGGGAAGAAATTGCAGCAGTATGCATTATCAGAGCAATAAAACAGAAGGTATACTCAATACATAAAAGGGAGTGTTTCTTACCCAGGTTTAATAAAGTGATCCTTGTACTTTTAGAGCGAACGAATCTTTTCTGTTATTCTCTTCTCAGCTTTCTTCTTATCTTCACTAAAAACATGAACATTTTCTACACAAAAGCACCCAAGTTTTTCTAAACACATACATGGTCACATTTCATACCCACAACTTCTTGCCACTGCCACTAGAAACGACCAACTATCTGCCAATCTTAAGCTAGAAAAGAAGCCAAGCACAAAGCTAGCAGCTAGCATAAGTGGAGCGGCCACCATCTAAACAGCAGACTTGGTACAGCGCACAGCAGCGAAAGAGCAGACCAAAGAGACCAACGGAAGCTTTTGTGCACAACTCTTGCTAGGCAGGAAACTGCCACACAACAAAAATGTTTGTCTCCCGATCCAGTGGTGAGAGAATTTGGTGACCTTCCCCAGCAGCTGCTCCTTAGCATTGTGTGGATGTTTGCTCCCATTATAGGACTTCATTTTGGAAAGATACATTTCTTCACTTGGCAATGTGCTACTTTTACAGCCCACGCTCATCCAAAGGAGCTTTTCTATAAAGCAATATTGTTCTATGAGAAATCACAAATGCTGCTATAAAATAACAGTCTGGGAAAGAATAATAAATTCATTCTAATGAGAAACTAGAAGTGCTGGAGAGGATTATGTAGTAGCACGTTCAATCTTTAATTTGCCATCTATAACAGACTGTACTGCATCTGTCCTTTCATTAGACACTGCAAAATAAAGAACTGGGACTGTTCAGTCATTTACCATTTTCTTTTCCTGTTCTAGTGAACTGCAGTATTTCTACCACCTCTATATATTGCTTTAAGATTACGCAAAGTCATTTTTAGCTAGAAATGCTTTTTGTCATCCAAATAGTTTAGATAAACTGCAATAACAATCCCTAAAAGTTTCTGGAGAATGGTGTTACACGCTGAATGCTTCTCACTGTTCAAGAAACAACGCCACTTGTGTGGTTCAATAAGACATTCCTCATCATCGTACAACCCACCGTCTGCCCACCACAACAGTTCATCGAGCACATCATCCCTTACTAGTCACACTAACTGAGTGCTTGGGAGCTCCTCTCTGTTACTGTCTTTCCCCTCACCCTGCATGTAACAACATGCTGAAAAGATAAGCTGAGAATGAACCACTGGCCAAGCCTTCGCTATGGCATCCTTATCAATTAGTGTCATCACCTTTGAGACTTCATCGGCCTTCTATGACTTTCTGATCAGGAGAGGACACACGGATACTTCTCCTGTGCCATGCACCACATGTGAAAAATGTCTGGAATTACTTTTACTCACTGGCTCTCCATCAGTCATTCTGATGTTGGAAGACCCAGGTATGCTCTGGTTACTCACTTTCTGTAAGACATTTCGCCTTAGCTATTTATATTAATAAACCTATTGGTTTCAAAAGAGCTACTTTGAAGAACTTAGAGCCACAATTTGGAAAAGAGATTAAACACTATGAGTGGCAATCCTACTATAACTCAGACTAGGGGAACCTCATTACCTTCAGAGTTCCTCCTGATTGACACTAGTGTAAGAGGAGACACTGGTTAGCATCTATACTTTGAAGATGCGTCTCTCCTTGGTGAACATCAGAAAGCTGCTCTGAAAGATGCAGACGCTTTTAAAAATCCCGACTAGTCCCTTGAAAAGATTTGCACTCACTTGCCACATTACCACTTTGATGGAGCGGTTCAGACATAGCAGCAGTAATGGGTTTTGACCTTTTAATAGATTCCATTTTGCGAATACTCCGTCTGAGAACCACAGAGGATATTTATGGGACCCATTCTCTGGAGTCGATAGAAACTTTCTGTCAAATAACCATCTGCAGAGACAGACAAAACACATAATGACAGGATACATTTGGGGAGAATCTGAATGCATTGAAAAAACAAATCTGGACCTGAAAGCAGATGAGTTCGAACAAAGGGACCCAAGAAAGAAGTAAGGCAGCAATTAGGGCTAGAAAATTAAAAATACTGAGGAATTTAATCAAACAGGACAGTCTAATCAAAGAAAAGCATGCCACATGCTTGCTGGGTAATTGCACCCCTCCACACACCCCCTCTTCTTTTCTGTGGTGGTAGTAAAAGCCCATATTTAAGATAACTGCATTCCTATAAAACTCAGAAGCCAGGACTACCATCGTTTTCATACTTGTCACATGGGACTTCATGCTCATTCCCCTGAAGCAGCTGTCAGTGATTCAGTGGAAGCAGGAAGGGCAGTGATGATGGACAAGTGACAAGTGGACTTCCAGCACAATCAACTCCATGATCTTTTCTTTTATTGCCTTTCTCTAGAAGAAAGAATTAGCCCATCTGATAACACAGACAACCTGAGTGCTTCTCCATGGCAGCATGCACACAGACACAATGCAAGCAGACCTCTGCAGCACTTCCCATCTCAATCTGCTGTAACTGCTTCAACTGATCAGAAGTAGTGAGTAGACAAGAACTAAAAGCAAATTTTAGAGCCACGTTGGTCAGAAACATGCAAACAAATCCACCCAATAAACAACCACATCAGTGACTGTTCTTTACTAGTTCTGTATCTGTAGTGCCTTTATTCAGAGAGATGGGTGAAATCCATTAGAGATGCTTGTGATCTCACATCTGAACCAGTATTTAAAGATGTGATTTTAAATCAAGGTTTTTCAGCAGAATCTAACCAAAAGGTAAATGAAAACCAACAAATTTTATCTGTGTATTTGCCTACAGTTCCAGCACTACAACATCTAGGGGAGACACATCTATGCTGGGTAAACACTTACCTGTTTGCTCATTTGGCAGTAAGTTATGTTAGTTCAAGGACTTCTATAGAGATGCAACTGCACTGCTCAAGGAGGAGCTAGACCAATACAAGAGCAGTGTTTTGTGCAGACTTTAGGATTTTAGGTCTACTATTTAGAAAGAGTTGTAATTGTTATAAACACCCAGCACACACAAATTCCTTAGTACATTGGTCCAGCCTTACTGCAAAGCATCAAAATCTCCATGCCTTTGATCAATCACCCCAACAGACAACCAAGCACTAATAACAGGGATACTGTTTAGACTTCCCATATTTTCCTGGCTAGCAGGCTAATGCCATTTTGCTAATGGGAGATTATAGAGATTTAATGAAAGCTACCATGTTTTAATAATGGACTCATTTAATAGAAAAGCTGCTTTGGAAAAGGACAGTCAGTCTAAATGCCAGTCTGTGTCTGGGACCTTCATAAAGTTCTTTTGTACTTAATACTTGTAGCCCAAACAACAATCAAGCCTTTGTTAATAATGTCTCTGCAGCAGAAGAGTGGCAGTGAAACTGCAGAGTTTAACTCTTTCATTCTATATCTTATTATTGATTCCAAATTCAATGCTTCCTTTTTCAGCTATAGTAAAATAACCTTCAGCAGCCTCTATACCTACCTCCACCCAAAGCAGCCTGGACCCAACCATTGCTTAGCCAAGATTTGAGTACCCAGTTCCAAACTGTTTGCAGGACTAATCAAAATAGTCCAGAGAGAGCAAATTATTATTGGCTACCTTAATTTTAAGAAATTCCTCTCCTAAAACCAGTATGATTTCCTACAACCAATGTACTGAGAGATAATCAGAAATTAATCAGAAATTAGTCTGGATAAAAGACTTTCATTCTTGTCAAAATTATACTGCCAAAAGACAGCATCACTGGCATAAAAATAAGCTGAAATGTAGGATGCTTTAGGAATTTGTATCTATAACTACCTGTACATGGACATACGTGCAAAATAGACTCCAGCATCCAGAAACTCTGAACAAACCTTGGATCTCCTGCAGGCTTTCTAAAGCCTTCCTGCCTTAGAACAAAGAATGTTATGCAATGTCACAAAGTGACATCTTAAAGCAGTTTCAATCTCAGCTTCTTCTTAATCATCAAATGGTTTTACTTCAGTGCATCTTCACTTATTAATTTGTCTGTATCTTCTTTGTCCTTAGTATCCATTTGTCTTTGTTTTTCCCACCACAGAGGAGCTGTGCTTTATTTTGTATTTACTTTTTAAAAGAAAGTTGCTTCTCTCGCTCTGTTCCATTGTGCAGTTCACATCTTGATAGTCTGACAATATACTTATTCCCATACACTTCCCTCATCTGGCATTGTGTTTCCAACAAGCCTCCCAAAAGCACTGTAATATTTACTAGCATACATTTTGGCACACACGAAATGTGTGATTGCATTTATATTCATGCCTTTTGCCCATATACATCTATACAGACCTTGAAAACATTGCAAGTGTTTTTTCCTAAGCTTTTTAACAACTTGACCCTATTGGTGTTGCCTGCTTTAAATCCCAGTATGACTCTTTTTTCAACCACATCATTATAAAACAAACCCCAGAAACCTTAAAACAACCAGATGCAAAACCCCACCAACTGAAAGAATCCTCTAGTTAATTGGAAGAAAAGCTTTGAAACATATATGTGTTCTGAATTTCATCTTAACTTTCATTACCTTCTCTATCAGCACTAAGGTAATTTGCTTTGAAAACAAGCAGAGGGATTAAGTCTCTGTGGTATTTATAGATATTAATACTATTGACAATTAGTTTAGAAAAACTTTAATAAAAGAAAAGTTCTCTCAAGCATGGTCACATTATACATAGGATTGAGGTGAGGAAGGCACTCAGAGCAAAATGGGACATTGTGCCATTAAAATAATGTCAAGTCTTCAAAAATAAAAGCCTATTTTAAGTTAAAGCTGAAATGCTACTCTGATAGCTGCCTGTTCAGAGTCATTCTTCCTTAGATTTCAGAAGAGGTGCTTTTCACAGATAGGCAGTATACAGGGCTTCATATGCAGAAACACCTAGAAGAAAGGCATGTCAAATAGCTAGAAGCCAACCTAAGCAGATATTATCAAGTAAATGTGTAAAAACACAGATCTCACAGCAGCTTTTAAAGCTCCCCCAATCCAAAGAGAATTTAGAGACTCCAAGACACAATAGAGACTGCTTTAATGCATAAGCGCGTTGTCAGGCCCTTAACTCCTCTCACAGGTTACTGAACACTTCCCAGGACTCAGGAGAAGCAGCCACCATTCCTGCTGGAATAGCAAACACCTGGAATGGGGCATTTGGTTAGGGGAAAAATGTGGTCAGAACAGAAAGCAAAAATACTGACACATCTTTTTAAAAACCAATGCTGCTGGACATAGTCAGTGCTGCCATATTGTATCATAGATATATGTGGAACAGCAGATTAAACCTGTTTGGAAAGCATAGTAAGATTAGAACTGAATTGTGCAAAGTAATTCAAACTGAAGCTTCGCATTCTCTTCAGCTTCCTGAGCCAGGTATGGCTAGTCAATGTTTTTCAATTACAACACTGTGCAGAGCTATAGGTTTCAAAGTGCTTCTCTAGGAACTAATATATGGTTCAACCAGGGTGGTGTCCACAGTGTCACCAGCAAGGGCAAACGGATAAAGTTACCCGAGGGAATTATTCTTTTGTGGCAGGTTGATTTAGTCTTTTTAAATGACAGCAGCTGAACAATCAACTCTTATTTGTTTCTGTTACTAAAAGGGAGGTGTTAGGCAGGTCAGCCTTGTAATGAAGTTTTTCTGGCAGAAGAAACTGCCAATCTTGATAACAAAATTACAACACTGATAATAGTAAGTAGAAAAACCAAGCAAGCCCCTGAAGCTGTTGGAATCCATCACTGGAAATAATCTATCTGTGATGTTTATGGGCATTGCTTTAGTCAGCAAAAACACGTTGGGTTTTTTTACAGTTAATCAACTCTAATATTACTTTTAAATAGAGGTCGAGGTTTGAGAACAGAAATGGGGACTACAAAAACCAAGTGAGGTTTAGCAAATGCTTGTAGCATTTAAAATGAGTCCTAATAGTGAGACTTGAGCAAAAGAATTTGTCTCTACTTACACATTTGAAGAGTAATCATAATATTGTACACAGAGCATGCAGCGTAATGCCCTGCCCATGGGAGAGCAAACATCAACAGGCAAAACCAAACCAAAACTAAAATCTCAGTAGGATAATCACAAACAGATCATCAAGATAGCAGTTGCCAGTTCATCAGCAGCTCGGGGTGAAACAGTCACCTTAGCTCTAACTGAACTTACTGTAACCTGGAAAGGAGCTGTCTGGAACACTGAGGTTGTTCCACATGGAAGCTGAGCCCAACACTTGCTGCACACCCTGCACTGTGGGAGGGAGAAAGGAAGAGGAGCTGCTCTGCTCCAGGTTGACATCTTGGATCGCCCTTGCCAAATTACTCCATTTCCATAGCCAGTGGAAGACCAATTTTGTCACCGTGACACCATAGTTCTGCTGCTTGTTTTACAAGCTCTGAGCAACACACCATTGTTTTTATGAGCCCCACCTCCATAGCAAAGGAAATCTTCTAGAGACAAACCCATCCCTCAGACCACTTCATACCCTGCTGGGAGCATCCCAGTGACTTGAAGGAGTTCAAAGGATGTAGTAGGTTAAGCCCTCTATCCTTCCAAACAGCATGACCTCTTGATGTGGTTGACATTGTTTGGACTGAATAAAAGACACTTTTTCCCTCAAATACAATTGCAAATTTTATCTTCATCAACTTTTTAATCCACACATACACTGTATCCTGGGCTGCAGCAACAGGGGCATGGCCAGCAGAGTGAAGAAGGTGATCCTGCACCCCTACTGCGCTCTGGGGAGACCCAATTGCAGTCCTGGTCCAGCTCTGGGGCAGCAGCACAAGAGGGACATGGAGCTGTTGGAGCGAGTGCAGAGGAGGAAACAGAGATGCTGCAAGGAGCCAGGCTGAGAGAGCAGGGCTGGGGCAGCCTGGACAAGAGAAGGCTCCTTGAGGGGGAACCTTAGAGCAGCTCCAGTGCCTGAAGGGGCGGCAGGAAACCCGGAAAGGGGCTTCGGACAAAGGTCTGCAGGGACAGGACAGGGGAATGGCTTTAACTGCCAGAGGGGAGACTGAGCTCTTAGGCAGAAGCTCTTCCCTGTGAGGGTGCTGAGGCGCTGGCACAGGGTGCCCAGAGAAGCTGTGGCTGC